>PVKS010007352.1:0-73417 GCA_004027875.1 Aplodontia rufa
GCTGGGGAAAAGACTACGAAATTTTTTAGAGCTATGAACAAAGATAATTCTTAGTTTTCATTTTCCACAAACTAAAAGATTCTAATGAGATGGTAAGAACCTGGGTTCTTTTATTTGATCAGAGTTTTATGATACTGTTACATCAAAATGATAAATTAATCTGCAGCTATACGTATAAGCTTAACAAATCCTATGAGGCAATTCTGTGCATAGCTATAGAACTATTCTCAGACTTTTGTTTAACAGGGCTCAGTATACATAACTGGTAGAATATTAGATAATCTCTATTGGTAACGAACACTATTAGATATAAATCATCTACCCATCTTATAGAACTTCAAATTAATTGGTAGAAATTCTAATGATATTTACATCTTTAATTATTTGAGAAGAAAATTATGTATAGCCACAAAGCTTGTGTATATTTTCATAACTTTGCTATTACTTTTTAAGGAACATTTGTCACAGGAAGATGAAATTAAATATAACTTTCTTCTTTTCAGTATCTTTCTGGAAACCAATTTATCTAACCAATTGACTGCTCAGCTAGGTCTCATCAGGATAGTAACTCCTTTACAGAACAACAGATTGCTCAGTGAGGCTTATCAAAAGAATGTTTAATCTTCAATGCATTTTAACTCTCCCCTACCTATGACCATCAATCCTAAGCTATTATGCTTCAAAATGTGCAAAATTTAAATCAGGTGCTGTCCATCTTCATCCCATAAGAAGAAACCTGTCCTAAACCACAAAACACACTATACATGTCCTCCAAGACTTCATGCTTTGGAGATATTGCTAAGACTTCAGGAAAGAAATCTTCTCTGTGGAATGAACAGGCTATTTTGATAGCCTGTTTGAGAACTTAACAGAATTTGATCTGTTAGCTCTAAGGGGAGCATCTATGTTCTACTTTTCTATAGGCTTAAAAAGTAAAATAAAAACAGAAGAATCATAATTTCATACTTCTTATATCCTGTGGGTACAAATTCATTCTCTTCTTGTTCCCATCAAACTTAAATTCCAGGGGATGGTTAGCCTTAGAGGAAACTACTTTTCTATTCTAATTATATGGTTGCCTTTCTCAACATGTTCTGATTAATTTACTTAAGTAACTCATCTATTCCTAATTAAAAACTAGTAAGTTAATTAATGTGGACAAGTTAGTTGATATCTAAAGAAACAGCCACTAAATTTTTCTAGTTAAAATTAATTCACACTTGTCATTAGAGAATAAATACATCTAAAGAAAAATTACTGAAGTGAATGTTTTAACATTCCACATAGCTAAGTATTTTTAGTTGTGATTTTTTCCTGTTGGAATTTGCAAAAAAAATATTTTAAGTGCTTAGCTTGAAAATAATAATTTTCCTTATTGTATATGCCATTTTGAAAAATTATGTGCTATTAAATTATGGTCCTAATGATTATGTCATTCTATTTATCCAGAATTAGAGACAAAATAATTATTGAATTTTGTAGCTCTTTTCCCCAGATGCCTTTTTCAAAACTCAGCTTCGGTTTGATGAAGGAGTATCAGTGAGCCTTGCATGTTTCACACTTCCAAATGAATTCCTAGTAATTGGGATGAAGAGGTGGCTCAGTAGGTACAGTGCTTGCCTGCCATGCGCAAGGACCCAAGTTCTATCTCCAGCACCACATACATAACTAAGTGGAGGAAAAACAAGAACACACACACACACACACACACGCACACACACAAAAGCAGTTGAAAAAATAAAAAATTAACTCTTGCTCACTCTCTCACTCCTAAAAAACACAAAATTCCTATTAGTTGATTTTTTTCTACCAAAGACATTTCCAGAAAGGAGTTGACAAATGAACATTAGAATTAAATGCATTTTAAAATTTACATATTGCAAAAGATATAATAATTAAATACGCAAAGACAAGCACAGTCTAATTGACAAAATATTCTTGACTGTTTTAAAATATCATCCTCTACAGTACTGTATTCTCATCTTCACCATTTTCCCAGATTCCTAAAAATTATCCCATCTCACTGTTTTACAGGTAAGGTCCAGGTAGCCAATGGATGTAAAAGGAAGAAAAACAAGTCACATTTGCATGAATACTGTAGTTTTAATTGTACAACATAAAAATAATAAGAATTTCCATTGATATAAAGTATGCATTAGGCATTTTAGGTCATTTCTTTCATTTTTCTCAAGTCTGAATGACAATGGATCTCCTCTGGATGGGGTGGGTGAAGGACTTAACTTTTTTATTCTTCACATAACCTGGCAAATAAAAAGCAATGAATAAATATTTTGTTAATTACCATGGACTTTGAGTACACTCTAATCTCATATGTATTTTATATTTCCAAAAAAATAATGATTTTTTCCAAAAGTCTCAAAGTTGTTCAAAAATAGTAATAATAATAATCAGATCTAACTCAGTTGAGGTAGTCTTTAGCTATGTAATGGTACAAAAAGAACTATACTGGAAAATGGGAACTTGGGTTATTCTCAGTATTAACCAATCACAAAAATCAAAAGTGAGTAAGTCCTTTTTTCTCACCATGATTCATCATAAGATTTACTTCTCGTACCTATTAAATAAGATCAAGTGAGAAGTAATCTTTCATCTCACACTTTCTGTAAAGAATATTAGCTCCTAATGATCCTAGTGAAAATTAAATTGTTTCACAATAAAACACTGTCCAAAGTGACAATTTGCTATTGGTGTTTTTATTAGTACCTCAAGTAATTTTAAGTACCTTTAAATTCAGTGTATTTCCTAATACTCTTATAGTAACCAAACACTATTACAACATAGGTTCTATAAGGGAAAAATAAGTTCCCTTATTTTTAAAATTACTGCCCCAAAACCTATAAACACAATACTTTATTCTTTTGCAATTATGTTTATATATCAACATATTCCCATGTGTTCTTCATGAGCAAAATTTATGACTAAAGAAGTAAAAAATCCTAAAATCATTTCCTCAACATTATTCACCCCTTCAACTAACATTTTTATCCTATCTGTGGGACTCCATCTACCTAATAGATTTTCTCTTCTTAACTGAACAATTATTTGACAATGTAATGGTGTAACCCAGTCTAAACATACAGCTCAATACATATTTAATTAACTGGTTTATGTTAGGAGAAAACGGAAAATATAAAAACTATTCTAAATTCTAAGTTTGACTTAGCTAAGAAGAAAGATTCAGTCTTGACTCTAAAATATTCATTATTAACAAGGAAAATATGTACCTCTTTATAGATCATTATTCCTAAGGTGTTTTCTAGATAAAATATCTTATAATAGAAAGTATATTGTTAGAAACTATGCTATTTTGAATTCATTAATATATACATTTCTTTTTTTATATGATTTTGTTTTTAAAGAGAGAGGGACAGTAAGAGAGACAGAGAAAAAGAGAAACAATTTTATTTAGTTTTTCATATGGCCTTTGTTGCTCCAACACTTAGTTTTGTACGTGGTGCTGGGGTTTGAACCCAGGTCCTCATGTTTGCCAGGCAAATGCCAAAATCGCTGAGCCACCACTCCAGCCCCTAATATATACATTTCAAAGAAACTATTAATCTCTGGTCCCATCTACTAGTTGATTCAAAACTTAAAAAAAAAAAAAAGCATGCTTTCAAAATGGAACTGTAAGGCTACCATGAGCTTTATGATTCCAACATAGATTCATGTAAGTGATATTGAAAACTATATGAGGTAGTTCTAATGTGGAATGAACTCTTTCTGATTAAAAAATTTTGGTAACTTATTGCAAACATTACAGTAAGCCTTTGGCCATCATGTTGATTGGGAGCATAGAAAGAAATAGCTAGATATATGGAAAGATGATTTTAAACTTAAACTCCAAAAGATGCTGAATTAGTACCAGGATTTCAAATATTGGCCTGTGATTGTACATAAAATAAGATGATATCCATTTTTTAAGCAATCATCCTGCCACAAAATTCACAACACTGCTTTGCGGGGAAAGGAGAAATTGAAATTCTCTTGGGACCTTTATTTTACAGGGCTTTGCAAGAATCATCAGGACCCTGAGAAAATTTGTCAGCTGGTTGCATTATGTAAGTGATTAATAAAGATTGCAGGCTATGAGTGACTTCCTTTGGAAAAAAAAAAAGTAAATAAAGGAACTGAGTCTCAAAGCATCCTGGAAAGCCCTGCTGAGCTACAGAAATGGCAGGGCTGAGGCTTTCAATATGTGACCCAGTTGTTTTCAATGATTTTGCACCAGTAGCCCTAATACATTACAGTTGCCATTCCCAATGCCTGTGCTCAAAAAAGGTGAATATTGACAAAGTTGATGACTGCCAAGAAACACGAATGGTTGGAATACACTCCCTTCATTCACTTGCATCACGCATGTCTTTGTTAATAAAATCATCTGAGGAAATTTTTTGCCAAGGCTTAAACATCCGTTACTATTGTTTCAACCCACATAGGGCTAATGGTTGTTTCATTCATGCTGGGATTCTGCTCCAGTATCATCCAGATCACCAAACCACCCTAAAGCCAAAAGGCCAACTTTATTTGGAATAAATCACAGTAGAAGCTAACTCTCTATGCTTTTCTTCCTTCCTTCACTATAAGTGTGCTTAGAAATTAAATGTGAGTTTTATGGACAGAGACAGATTTGCACAAATGCTGAAACGAATTCAATGAAAGAATCTTGCAAACCTGAATTCAGCATCTACTCATATTATTCAAAAAAGAACCTTTTGGTTATGTCATTCTGTTTGCTTTTAAATCATCCTTTGTTTTAAGAATATTCAAATACAGAAATGAGGGATGTCAAAATTATATTTTGTTATAAATTATATATGTTATATTTTTATATATGTTATATTTTTACTTTATTTTATTTTTTATTTAACACTATACACATCTATAACCAGTTACTACAAGTTTTCCAGCTGGAAGGAATTTCCCTTTATGTTATTTTCTTTTCACAATCCATCACTCTTCTGTTGCAGTATCTAGAAAAGTTCAAAGTGGGTCCCCCCCCTTCCTCATGTTGAGTAGAAATTGATGCTCTGATGTTAAGCAAGGAGTTAAAGAAGACAGCTTTGACTAACAGCAGGGACAACTTCTCAGGTGCATGGGAAAAAACAAGATTTGTGACATAAAATACAAAAAAGTCTAAGAATAAAGAAATCTATATTATATAAAAAATCAAGTTGGCAAGTTACCATATTCATATTATTAAATTAAGTTTAATTTTATTGACTTCCTATTTGATATTTAGTTGCATCTGTGTTTAGGAGCAAGAGGTATCAGGTATAGTGAAAGGCTGTTAAACTGACAGTAAAGGAAGATGTTATTCATTTAGAAAAATATATAGGCATGTAAGGTAATCAATTTCCACATGCTGAGGGTATTCATTTCTAGCCCTTTCGTAATATTTCATTGTCACTTTCCCCCAGCCTGTATGAGAGCATTTACTTGGTATATTTGTATGCCTATTGGTATATCTTCAGGGGAAGTTTTATTTATACTCAGAAAAGGTTTACATTTTTTGTAAAGAGCAATAGAGTATTTCTCAAGCTAAATCATAATGGATAAGGTTATCTATTGCCGAAGCTGGCTGATTCTGGGGATTACTATGGATGACAAAGATCATGATCCAACAGGGTCTGTAGCTTATCTATGTCAGATAAATATAATTGAGATGACTATTATAGGGTAGAATTTTGCTCCAAAGCAGAAATCCAATACCAAAGGACCAAAAGTGTCAGAATTAGATGGTAGATGAAAAAAGAATAAAAAGATAACCCCAAGCTCAATTCACATTAATCAACATATCATTAGTTCCTCTTAACAGAGCTGTCTTCATGCTCGAAATCTCTTCCACAAAAAGGATCCTCCTTTTCGAAACTTCAATATATCTTTTGGAATGTGCTCATAAATAAAGTACACAGGTACACTTTTTTTCCCCTCTGTGACTAAATGAAAGCAAAGGTTTTGTCCTTTGCAAGTGGTGCTGATAAACTTACTGAGAAACTAAGGGAGCAAGTTAATAGTATAAGAGGGCCTCTCAAGTTCTTACAAAATCTTCAAGATTCTAAATACTTATGTAAAATATTGAGAAAAATGCTAGGAAACAAAAATCATAGTAGATGATTATCTGTAGCCCTGGGTGGAGGTAGAAGGGCTGTCAACACTATGTACACCCTCAGTGGTGAAAGATTCCAGAGGGTCCTCATTAATCTTAGCCACTCTTCCAGTTCCAAAGAATGCAGGTCAAATGTGCTCTCCATACCCTGATCAAAACGAAAATACAACTTCTATAACTTCGTTCTCTATCTTTGAGGAAGGATCCACATTGACCACTTAAAAAAATGCAGTTAGTCCTCAAATACATATAATTTGCCCCCTGAATCAGCAGGATTCTGAGCCATTCTTCCTTCCTCTCCTTTCCATCACTGTTGCACTTCCTTCAGCCATTTAGAAATGTCAGCAGAATTTGGTGACCAGAGTAATGAAGTTAGCGCTCTAAATTCAGAAATAAACTAACACTAAGGATTGTGTTGCAGACCACTCCTCAAATTTTATTTTGTGAATGGCCAGTTAATATTTTTCTCTAATATTATAGACTGAAACAAAGAAAAGAATAAAAATTAATTGCTTGAAGAAATAAATTCATTGCACAAAATACAAGATGATGTGCTTTTTATTCAACAGACATAAAATTAATGTGATTTTTAGAAGTTTCAAAAGGCTTATGTTCAAATTTTTTATATACCTCTTTGTAAATCTATAGCAAACATTGCACATACTGGCAGCAACTGTAAGCCACTTTTTGGGCAGCATGGAAGAAGGCAACTCAACAGCCAACCCAGAAGAGGACATAGCAGCCCTGCTTTTGAAAATGAAATGAGAGCTTCTCAGACTTTTAAGCAGAATTTAGTACACCTTCCTTCCATCATGTGAGGACAGAGTATATAGCTGCCAACACCCAAATGAAAAAGAGCCAAGGACACTCCAGCCAGCCAGCCTGTTCGCAAGCACTGAAATTAGATAGATCTCTTGTGGAGTGCATAAGATATATTAGGACAAACAGAAAATAGGACAATATTCCAAATCTGCAAAGATTTGTAGATAATTCACAGGAAAGATGATTTGAGAAGTCCACCAAAAGAAAGAAGTAACAAGCAATTTTTATATTAAGAAGAGCAGAATATAAAAAAGATCATGATGAAAACCGGATTTCAACAATTTGACGCAACAGCAAAAAACAAATTCTTTAATAGATTTATAATCCATTAAAGTCTCTTAAAAAAAAGGACATGGGAAAAGTCATGAGTTATGTTAAGGATAAACATGAATATTATTCTAGAGGAGCAAAGAGATGGAAATGCAGGAGGAGGAAACATGGAAGAGACATCAAATGCAAATTCAGTTTAGGATTTCCAGATTTTTCCAGAGGAAACAAAAACAAAAACAAACAAACAAAAAAACCAAAACAGAAACTAAGTGATCCAAACACGTCACTAACTTTCAGGAAACATTCAGAGCACATCATCAATAAATATTGAATTATCAAGTAAGCAATTGGCAACAGAAAGACAATTCTACAGTTCCTCCGGTTTAATCAAGTTCAAGCAGCTATTTAGATACTCTATAGAAACTGTCTGTATTGAATTAAAATAAAAGTAAAGGGTATAAGTAGCATTCTAGTAATATACTGTTCCCTCAGCAAAAGTCAGGAAGGAGTGGAGAGATGGCCTAAACAAAAGAAATATATAAACAAAGTGCTGTTGGATGTGTCACCCAAAATTCACGCTCTGGAAACCTAATTTCCAGTGCAACAGTGTAGAGAGGTGGGACCTATAAGAGGTGTTAGGTTATGAGGGCTCTGCCCTCATTAATGGATTTATGTTGTTAACACAGCAGTGACTAAGTTATCTCAGTTTTGGTTTGTTACAAGTCTGGTCCTACCTGCCCTCTCTCTCTTGTGTTCGTGCTCTCTTGCTATTCCACCTTCCACCATGGATGACACAAGGCTTTCACAAGATTTTCATATCCCATTCTTGGACATACCAGTTCCCATAACTATGAGCCAAATATACCTCCATTCTTTATAAATTACCCAGTCACAGGTATTCCATTACAGCAACACAAAACCAACAAACACACACACAGGAACTCATGTGATATCAGAGTGCACATGTTCCAATGTTGATTGAGCTATGCTATATTGGTTTATTTTCCTTTATTTTACCCCCCAGGAATTGTTGCCAGTGTATAGTTCACTGCAGAGAAAACTCTAGAACATCTCCAAAGAACATCTTAATAGCAGCAATGTGGGCATTTTTAGATTACTTTTGTGGTAATTATTAGAAGAAGAAAGAGAATTTCCGGAGAGGACAAGGGAAAATTTTACCTCACCAAAACCATTTTGGTGAATTAGAAAAGACAGAGATGCATTCTAACACGTTGCCTCAATTTTTACATGATTTTTATTTATTACTAACCTAATCTTTAAATGAGCTCAGTCCCATCAATTTATCCTTAATATATATTTCTGATGGTACACACTCAGTATGGACATTATTCTGAGTGCTTCTTTTTATTAAAAGCACATATTACAGTTTAAATAAAAAATAAAGAGAAAAAGGAATGGTTCTCTTTTGGGGAAACTGTGTGTGTGTGTGTGTGTGCGCGCGCGCGTGCGTGCATGCTGGGCCCATGGGTAGTGAATTGCACACAGAATGTGATGCTTCTTTCATGGGATCAAAAGCATGTGTATCTGTGAAAGTTGAAAGAAGAGGGTTAACCTATAATTATTTTTTCTTCCTGAAGGTAATTGGCCCATGATTTTACTTCACTGTTCTTAAGCCCCATGGACCTTGAATTATGGATATATCAAAGCAGACAGAAGATAATGGAGGGTCTAGTGAGAAAAAGGAAATTTGTTGGAAGATTGCATTATTGAAGGCATGAAAATAGAACATAATCAGAACAAAATAATAGCTCAATTATTTGATTACTGAGAGTCAAACAAAGTGAATAATATAAAAAGTTACAGTGGCATATAGTGAATGTCAGACCAAGAAATGTGATACAAAACCAACAAAGGTTTCCGAGTTACAGAATTACTGGACCAAAATGAACTTGACTGAAGTAATTCCTGGAAGTATATTAGCCCTTCCTATAGTTGCAAATGAATGCTTAAGATAAGAAAGAAAGAAAAAAAGATGAAATAAGTGAAAGATTTTTTTAAATATCAGTAAATAATGTTGAAATAAAAAAGAAAGAAACCTGATCTAGTCATAGTAACAGAGAAAGGAGGAAAAAGGAGAGAAAGAAGCTCAAACTTTAGTAGTATCTAACACCATCCTTCTTACAAAGTCCTAAAAATGACATCTTTGAAGTAAAGTCCAAATAAATTTAGCCCTTCAGTTCTACAATGTTCAACATGACCAAAAGACAAAGCTATAATATCTAGTACAAATGGAATTTCAGAAATCCAAATGAGCAAATGAGAAAGGTCTAAATTAAACAACTCTTGCAAAAAAAGAAATATTTATGAAATACTACACCAATTAAATGGAAAAATATAATGTAAAATGAATAAAGAAATAAACAGAGTAGCATAAAATGAGCTGAATAATCTCACCCAAATGAAAAAATTTGTCCTCTTCATGAGTAATGCTGGGAATCACAGAATGTTTATTAAAAACTCATGAAAATTGTGTCTTTTATGTTGATTATCTAATTGCAATTAATTGAATCATGTTAGCGTATAAGCATAAAAATGATTTATGCAAAATGTCTAAAGCTCATTTTTACCTAGAGGAAAAGAAAATTAACATTTTCAGTAAAATATTACTTACAAAATTATTTTCTAAAATGAGATTGTGTAAAGCAAAAATGGCAAGGTGAAAATCATTCATGCTCTGAGTCAAAGTTGGTTTTGGGGACCTTTCAAAATCCCTCCAACTACAAGAAACAGTCACTGTATTTAATTGTGTTGTATGAGAGGTCATTTTCCTCTAGCAGACATCCATGTAAGCATTTTAGAGTCTAAAAGGGAAGAGAAATTGACGCATGTAGAAGACAAAAACTGATTCCAAAGAAAGGAAACCAGATAAAAATAGGAAGTCCGTTATATGTTAAATTTGATAAGGAAAGAAAGTGTCTATGTTCATTAGCAGTTTGACTATTTTATGATAAATATATTTTTTCTTGCCATTTTCAATGCCACCTTAATGCATTTTAAATGCCCAACAAAGTCCAATCAATTAACTTATCAAAGTGACTGGAAACAAAATATTTGGCCAATAAAATTGAACAAGGCTATTCATTTGTGATCCAACCAACCATTTTATAGTCATCTAGATTGTAAAATACCAATCTAAATAAAAATATTTAATTAAGGTTCATTCTTTGACTAAGGAAGACAATGTAATTTTATATTGAGTAAATATATAATAATAAATCATCTGTCTTAGTTTGATACCAAAAAATATATATTTGGGCAGGCACCAAATTTAGCAAAAGGAATGAAGTAGGGCAAATATTGAAATATTGGAAATTTAATGCAGCCTATGCTAAAATTTAATAGTATCTGAAAGATAATAAGATAAATTAAGGATGAAGACGGAGAGGGAAAGACATTAAGGATCACAAACTGTAAAACATAGTTTAAAGGATATAATCACAAACTTTTCAACTTAGACCTCTAGTTCTCACTGTGTGAGGAATTAAGCAACTGTATGATAAGCCAGCAGTTAAGACTATCTGTACAGAAGACAATAATTTCAATGATAGCAAACATTCCAAAGCTACAGCAATCAAGCCTAAGCAATTTTGAAAAGTAGTGTTATTAGGTATGGAGAGATGGCTCAGTGGCAGAGTACTTGCCTGGCATACTTGAGGACCTAGGCTTGAACTCCAGCACCACATATAAAGTGGAGGGAAAAAGAAAATAGATAAAAAAAATAACTGTCTCATATACTCTCTCTCTTTAAAAAGAAGAAGGAGGAGGAGGAGGAGGAGAAGAAGAAGAAGAAGGAGAAGAAAATGAAGAAGAAGAAGAGGAGGAGGAGGAGGAGGAGGAAGAGGAGGAGGAGAAGAAGAAGGAGAAGAAAATGAAGAAGAAGAAGAAGAAGAAGAAGAAGAAGAAGAAGAAGAAGAAGAAGAAGAAGAAGAAGAAGAAGAAGAAGAAGAAGAAGAGGAGGAGGAGAAGGAGGAAGAAGGGGACGACGAGGAGGAGGAAGGGGACAAGGAGGAGGAGGAGGAGAAGTGTTGTCAGTAGATAATTAGCCTGTGACTTAAGGAAGCCAAGCTTATCAAGAGAAAGTTTAGTTTACAGAAAAGCAGGAGAAAAAATTGATATCAGAGACTGTAGCAAGCAAGGCACAATTGTAATTCCAGAAAATCAGGAGGATGAGGCAGGAGGCTCACAAGTGCCAGGCCAGCTTCAGCAACTTAATGAAACCTGGTCTCAAAAATAAGGTTACTTTTAAAAAGGCTGGGGATATAACTCAGTGGTAGAATGTCCCTGTCAATCCCAGTACCAAAAAAATAAAATCATATATAATGATTTTGTATATAATGAACACAGAATGTATACATTTGTACTGATAGGGAATGATGAAGTACAAAAGAGAACTAAATATAGTGTGAAATTTATAACCATCAGAGCATCAGGTATAACTAAACATTTACAGATAATTAAAATGTTTCAAGCATTTCTACATGAGACAGAGAGAGAGGGACTTTCAGCCCCAGAAACAGAGAGAGTGGGAATCTCACCCCAGAGAAAGAGAGAGAGGGAGTCTCGGCCCCAGAGACAGAGAGAGAGGGAGTTTCGGCTGCAGAGACAGAGAGAGAGAGGGAATCTCGGTAACAGAGGAAGTCCTAGTCTTAAGAAAGTTCATAAATTGAAAAGTCAAACTAAAAGATAATGATAATGTCCTATATATTTCAAAAAAGCTAGAAGAAAAGATTTTGAATGTTTTCACCAAAAAGAAATGATAAATGTTTGAAGAGATAAATATGCTAAATCTGATTTAAACATTACACATCATGTTACCCCACAAATATGTACAACTTTTATGCTTTTATATATTTGTTAAAAGTAAATTTAAATTAAAAAAATAAATAAATTATGAAGAAAGGTAAAATTGAAAGAATACAATATATTTGATAAGATAATTACAGATTTACTTGACATTAGAACGAACACCCATGTACCCAATCTTCCACAGTTTACTGATATTAAAATGTGAATTACAAGCCCTTTGAGAAAAATCACATACTGTTTTACTTTTGAATGAGTTCATATTGCCACTATAAGACATACCTATGAAAAAGCCATAGTATAACTAAGTAATATGTTATAATGAACAAATAAATGAAGTTATTTGGTGAAATTAGATTCTGTAGAATATAAATGGAAAAGTTCAAAAGCATTCATGTAATGAGCCATACTTCAAATAGTGGCCAAGTTTAGTCAACTGTTTTTCTAAATACAAAAAGAAAGGACATAATTTTATTTTCTACATAAGTATCTAACATTTGCAGTCCAATTGTAAAACTTTACTTTCCTTACCAAAATTAATGAACACTCCTTGATTCTTCTCATGATTTAAATTTTGCAAAATTCTTGAGCAAAAGGTAAACCAAAGACTTAACATTAGAAATTATCCACAATGTAAAAATAATAAGTTGCAGTAAACTAGGCAGGGGATAACACAATCAAAATTAATCAGAATTCATTCAAGAATAAAAGTGTTCAAATCCCAGAAAACTTTATCTCTCTCTAACCTTGTCAGTTGTGAGTTTTGTTTCCACAGGGTCACAGGATTCGATCAATGTTTTGGGGACCCAGTGGTTATGGACTGAGACCTCTGCAGCTACAAGCCCCAAATTAAAATTTCCTCTTCTAAAATTGTTCTTGTCAGGTATTTTGGTCACAGCAGTGAAAAAACTGACTAAAACACACTGCAAGGATACCTTCTTTGTATCTGAAGCATTTAATTTCAGTGCCTGGACCATAAAAAAAGTGTGATACATGAAATGATAGTTTCTTTCATACAGCTTCCTGCATTTATATGTTAGAAAATACTTATTTTAAAAGTTAATATATGTAACATTATTGTATTAAAATATTAAATGTAATCATGAAACAAAGTTTATCACTTCATTTGAGCTACAAACATCACATAGGAACTCATCCCTAAAATCAACATACAAAGGTAGCTATGCCCTGTTGTTGGGGTCTGACCTTCACTCCATTTCATCAGCTGCCCTAGAGTGATCTTGTTACTATTTGCATAAGTTCCTTCAGGAAGGGCTGCTAGGTCGTGCTTTGTTAAGCTTGCTAATTGTTGTGCAAGAGAAGATCAGGGTGGGTTGGAATGTGCTAGCCACTGGCTGTTCCCTAGTAGTTTGTCTGCACTGGAAATCTGCATAACCCCTGGCAACTCCCTTAGAAGGACTATAAAAAGAGATATAAAGCTTGAATAAAGAGAGACCACTCCACCTGGATTTCCTGCCTGTGTTCTTTCTCATCCCCAGCCCATCCCTCAAGTCAAAACCCAGCTGGACCGGGACACCATGTAATTTTGATTGCTGTTCACAGGAATCATGAAATGCTTTGAATTTATTGTTTATTTTTATATACCATTTGTTATGTATATTTGCAAGTTATAAAATATGTGTCCTTAAGTACATGAAAATTTTAAAATGCATACAAACCACAAAGGAAAGAAAGCCCTTGGTGATCTCACTAATGAGAAATAAATATATTACTGGTATAAGGGGTAATTTAAGGTTCTCATTCTATATTCACATTATATTTAAAATGTTATCATTAAAGGAAACTAATACTTTCAATTTTCTTCTTCATCACTCAGTAAAAGCAATACAATCCATGACAGCCACATAGTAAGTGTTAAAAATCCATGATTCAGCCAACCTTAACTCCCTATCCTCTCCATCCTAGAAAAGGAAAAGCAAAAGTGCAGACTGATTCTTCGCTGGGAAAGACCCTTTTCTCTCCAAGATTTTGGAATGATGGGAAACGAAAGAACTGTATATGAGACGTAGTGTGGCTTAATTCCTTAGCACAATTGGGGAGCCATTGCTTGTCAACTTCTGGAAAAAAAATAAACACCAAGTACTGTTGAATGCATTTCTACTCAATGAGCAATGAGCTTTTCCATGTCACCCCACTCCAGCAGTCCATCTAGGTTCACAAAGAGAATAAAGTCTTGCTGCACTCTACTCAGTATTCAATGAATACCACTGCTTAGATCCCACCCCTGAAAAATCTTACTTTAAAAAATAAATTGAAACTAAATGTTGGTGTCTGTGCACACAGTGAAACAAATTCCTCTCGTGCTCTGCTGCTTTACAAAGCTCATGCGGGAGTACAGCTCAAACTGAATTCAAACTTCACACTTGGATTAGGCCTTCAACCTGAAAGAACAAGGTGAGAGCATAGCCCATTAAAAATTATGGAGTAAATCAAGTAGCCAAGAGTTGTATGAAGCTCTAAGCATCTCCAGAATGTTTTCAGCTTTTCATATCAAAGATATTGTAGGTTTGTTTGCAAACCAGTGCTTTGAGCTGTGTAGTTCACACTGCTGCATTAGGGAAAGGGCAGGCTAAACCAATCTGTTCAGGGAAAAAGCATCACTGCTTTCCATTAGGGCTCAGTGGCGCCTGTTCTCACATTACTATGGTTAACCTTGGGTTAGAGTACATTCGGATAATAATGGCATAAACTTTTCACAGTTCACTTAAAACTTTATAAGGATTGGTGCTTTGTAGTGAAGAGTGCATTAATATATAAAACAAGCATGTTTTTTAGTTTAACTATTTGGCTGCGTGTATTTTCAGGGTCACTATTCCTGCAGAATGTAGGCAATTTCAATGTTTTTTAATAAAGTGAGAGAATGCAAACCTTTACAGTTCACTTGAATAAAGCTGTATGACCCACATACCATGTATTAAAAACAATGATTATGCTATTGCCAGACAGTATGGGGTATATTACCAGAGCTACCATCATTAGGCATGCCTCAGCATAACACTTAAAGAATCCAGATGGTGGTTTTCTACTTTATCTCCACAGTGTCCCCTAGGAAGTACATATTATAATCACAGACTCCTTCTTACTTTAAAGTTTTGTAATGCAGAGTCAATAGGAGAGGGGGCTTCCTGCTGTTATTGGTGGGCTATAGCTGCATTAGCCATTATCCTCAGCAGAAATCAAAGTGCCATATGCCATCAAATATGTGCCCCCAACCACAATAGCAAATGTGTGAGCCAAGAGCACATATTGGTGCAGAGAGGAATTTCTCAGAACAAGGACAACTTTTTAAAATTTCATTTTTCTTTCAAATTCATTTTATCATTCCATTGGGAACTGAGGGGGAAGAAAATTGATATATTGTTTGTTTTTTCATAAAAATGACTTCCATTCTGGTTTTATTATAATTAACAAAGAAATTATCAAGTACAGTAAAAATGATAAGATGAATTAAACCAATTGTGAATCAAACACTTGTAGTCGTTGGGAATATAGTTGACCAGGAAACACCACTTACTAATCTACAAAAGAGTTTCATCCATTAAACATAGTTTTCTTAACTGTAACTGAAATGCAACAATGGATTTAGCTTGCTGGATATCATGATGGAAACTCTCATACTGTGATATTTTGTTATAATTCCTTGTCTACTTATCTGTGCATTGAGAATCTACATGAATTCTGGAAGTGAACAATTTTAAATTTATTATTAGTTTCTCTAATTTTTAAACTGCGTTCACTACTCATTGATTTCTGTCAACAGAAATATTCTATTGTGCAATTTTTTAAATTTAATATTGTTGCATGACAATATTTGTCAAACTTCAAAGGCATAATACTTAGCTCCCAAATTATGTTGAAGCAAACAGTGTCTTTTTTTATTGAGGAGTTGTGTTGTTGTACAATCAAATCATATGTAGTAACAATATGAATGCCCCTGATCATAATCCAGAATTATTCCCATATCACCCACACCCCAGTCTCTTGACTCTTCTATATTCCCCCATAATAGATATAAATGTGTATGTATGTGGAGATATATATAGATATAGATATAGATATAGATATGATTATGCATTTTTTCTGAATTTAATGTTTGCATAAGTATTATTTGGCTTCTCTGGAGAGTAAAGAGTAAGCTGCATTATTGATTTTTGGCCCTCCTGCAGATTCCTCCCTCCTTCCCTCCTCTTCCCTCCCTTCTGGCACATATCTATGCTTCTCCTAGATTATGTGTTGCTTCAACTTTGATGAGTGTAGTAGATGAGCTTAACCTTTCACTGAAGCCTATATTTTGCTCTAGATTTCACAAATGAGGGAAAACATTTGACCCTTGAGTCTCTCTGGGTAAGGCTAATATTGCTCAGCATAATTTCTTCCATTCTCATCTATTTACCTTCAAATACCATAATATCATTGTTTCTAATTGCTGAATAGAACTCCATTGTGTATATATATACGTATATATACGTATATGTGTGTGCGTGCGTGTGTATATATATATATACACACATATATTATAGCTTTTGGATCCATTCATCCAGTGAAGGATGAATTGAGCTGCTATGAACATTGATTTTGCTCTGTCACTGTAATGTACTGATTCCAGGTCTTCTGGAAAAATACCCAGAAGAAGGATAGCTGGGCCAAATGGTGGATCCATACTTTTTTGAGGAGTCTCCACACTGCTTTCCAGAGTGGTTGTGCCAGTCTGCAGTTCTACCAACAGTGTGATAGTGTTCCTATTTTCCCATAACTCCTTTATCTGTTATTGTTTATGTTCTTCCTCTTTGACAATATGACTAGAGTGAGGTGGAATCTTAATGTAGTTTTGATTTGCATTTCTGTGATTACTAGTGACTTATTCTACCTCCTCATGCATTCACTGGCTTGCTTGATTTCCTCTATCAGAATTTTTGTTTAGCTTTCTGGGCCATTTTATGTAATTTTTAAAAATTTTTTAATTAATGTATTTTCATGGCATTTAGGACTGCACCCTTACTTACACCTTCTCTCCTTCTGCCACCCATTACTCCTATTGTTGACATTTGCAATAGTGGTGTGTATTTGTAACTACTGATGGGCCAATATTGATGCATTATTTATTAATTACAATATTGATGTGTTATTTATTAAAGTCCACAGCTCAGATTATATTTTACTTTCTGTATAGTTCATTCTGTGGGTTATGACAAATACATCCACCATTTCCAATTCTACCATTGCCTTTCACCAAGTCTAGAAAGCTAAAGTGAAAAATGCAACCCAAAACATAATTGGAAAGGTTATGTTCCTAGAAATAAATCAGGTTTGGCATTTTAAAAATACAAATAAATAAATGAAAAATAAACTTAGATATGAGGTTCAATGTAGTCACCAAACTGAGGCAAAATATAGTACATTGTAGTCTACAGAATTCAGCCCCGTGTAAAAATAATATCTTGACTTAGACTCTATAATTTAAATTAAATGACTTTCATAATATATTCACAGCAATCTTAAGATGTTATCTTAAGATTTTGACACTAACAGTTCAGTGAGAAATTAAGATTTGTTGGAGACAGAGAGGAGAGAAGCATTGCCTGCTTACAGAACAAGCAGCAAATTTATTAAAGGATGCTATTTAAAACAAATTGCAAATTTTTGTTTGGTTAATCAAACAGTGGGAAGTGTTGTAATGGACAATTGGGCCACCCAGTTTATCATTATAAGTTGACATTTACATAGGTCTTTATATGTTCAAAATGTTATACAACCATTTTTCTTACTTCCATCAATATACCTTGAGAGGTAAATTATTTCTTCAACTCACATTTTACAAATGAGCACAAAGAAGGAAAGTGAGAAGCAAGTCAGATGCAAAGCTAGGATAAGAAATTTTTGCCTTAGCAGGCCTATGCCACTGTTTTCAGTCCCTTGAGGAACCTTAAGCCTTCCTGTTTGAAATTTCTCAAAGAGAATTAAGCTGTCAAACACATGTTCACAGCCAAGGCCCCAAACTTCCCTAGCCCAGGTGGTCCAATTACAGATTTAGCCTAAAGTAAATTAGGATATAAAATAATACGGCAAGTCATGGTTGCTATGGTCTTAACAACCCTTTATTTTAAAGCAGACTTCAATGATTAAAAATAACGTGCCTATACACATGGGTAAAGTTTTTTTTTCCCAACTATACCCCTTATTCTTTTTCTTTCACTAGAACAATACTACTAAAATTCAGTTTCCATTTGCAGTGCCCTAGAAAATTCTCAGAGTCTGCCTCAATATTAGAAGAAATGAGGACTGTTACAATAGTACATAAAAATGGAGAATAATAGAGCAGTTGTTTTACATTTAGTTGAAAAACTTAACGAGAAGGCAGATCACATATCTCAGGCCTAAGTGCCTCTGGGTTTTCTCCTCTCTCTTCCTTTCATTGTTTGGCTCCAAAATACTCCACCACCATCACCAGCACCCAACATGACTTGCACCATGAATACTTGAAAATGGAAGCAACTTACAGAGTCACACAGAGGTCGAAAAAAAAAAAACTATTTTTAATAGGAAAGATCATGGTGCCACACAAAGTAATAAATGCTCAATTATGCAGACCATCTGGGTGATAAAGGTGAAATTTTCAGCTTTGAAAGGATCCTAAAGAATTTAGACAAAATATTCCAAAATGTTAGAGGCTTCAGTTGGGTTAGCATAGATGTTTTACAGATAAAATGTACTACAAAGCTTCTAGCTTCACTTAATATAAATAATCCCAATCCCACAAAATTAATTTGAAGATGAGACAATAAATATAGTGATAATATGAAAGATTAATAACTTGCAAACAAGTGAAAAGATCAAATTCAAGCATGCTATCAAGGTAGTTTTTCTTGGTAATTGGCATTTTATATTAAGAGTTGAGAGTTTACAAGACCTAGTGGTGGCAAGAGTAAATACAATTATTAAAGAAAAAATAATTCAACATCCTTAGACAAAAGTACCTCTTTCTCCAAATGCATAATTAGAAACTACTTCAACTTGAAGTAAATATACATAAAATATAATTTACATGCTTGAAGAATAACTAAACAAACTATTTAGAGAGTGTGACTTGCTATTTGGCCATACATATGTGAGTGTGAGTGTGTGTGTGGTAGGGTGTACATACTCTTAGAATAGCTCTTTGAAAATCCATTTTATTCTTTAACTTGTACATTGATTTCCAAGTTTGAAGATCAAAACACAAACCAAAAAATGTGATAGTACATGATGGTATTTGAAAACAACACTTTTATTAACTTTCTGCTTACTCTGTACAACTACGAAAATACTAATTATAAACATTAGCTTGACAGTGGTTATGTTCACATATTTGTGAAATAAAGTTATTTATGAACATGAAATTTACATGTTATATACATATTGAATTTATTAAATTTCACTCTAAAATGAACAAAATGTCACAGCTGATCATCAAACGTAGACATTGTTCCAAACAAAAAAGTTTCAGATGCCTAACCTAGACTTTCAGGCTGTATTCATCTGTTAATTTATACCTATGATTCCAGATTCAGAACCATATTTTATCAATTTTACTGACAATTATTCAAATAGAATTTGAAAAGAATAATATTTACTCTGAAATCAAATTTTTTCAATTTTGTTATTTCTGCCTTAATGATGACAAAAGTTTTATTTATAAATCAACTCCCCCTTCCTATTAAAATAAATAAATGAAAATAACACTTTTAAGAATTGTTTATACACTTCTTGGCTTGCTAAATTGACTAATTAGAAATAGTCTTATTCCATCTCTCCTTGACATTTTAACATGAATACATTATCTATGACTTGTATTTGATTGACAAACTTGTGTTCAGAAGTGGAGAGACACTCAATTCTGTAAGTGAGGTAATGAATTATTGCATTTTATGGTGGCAGGATTCTGATTTTTACTACCCTTTTTTTATACATTACAAATATAAGTTATAATTTTGAAAGCACCTATTAATTACAGTGTCGACATGAGTGGGTATCTACATGATGATGTCTGAGATTCCTTAGAACGTACTACTACCTGACATTCCTACAGAAAGACCAAAAGGATGCCCTTGAAATTCACTTTAATTCCTTCAAATTAACCTGTACCAAAAGTAGGAATAAAAATCAATCCTAATTATTTTATATGCACAAAATACCTGCAATCACAAGGGCAATAAAAAGTAGTTATCAATTTGTCGTTTTCTCTCTATTTTTTAATTTTATAATCACTTATATAATGTATCAAAGAAATGAAATAACAGCAACTGTATACTAGTGAGTTCCACCACAAATTCTGCCCAGTCTCTATAGTAGAGCTTTCTTTCCTCCACAGCCTACCCCAAAAGGTGATTCTAGTTCCAGATCCCAGCTGCTCTGTAAATCATGTCTTGACATAAGAAAGAAAGAAATGAAACCTCCTACACAATTTTAACTTTCCCATTGTAGATCTTACTATATCCAATACTTCCTTAGGCACAAAATTATATTGCTGATTTGCTAATGATTTTGAATTTTTCATCTCATATTGTAATTTTTACCTCAGTTTATTATGTCATTGGTTTTCCACTGTTGTAATGAAATACCTGAAGGTAGATAATATACAAAGAAAAAACATATATTTAGCTCATAGTTTTGGAAACTAAAATTCCAATATCAAGTATTTCTCCCATCTCTGGTGAGACCCTAATAGCCAATGTGGCATCTGATGGTCATACAAGCAAGAGTGAAAGGTCATATAGCAAGACAGGAAACTGGAGGGAGGAGGGATCAGGCTTGCTCTTGTAAGGGCAGCTGGGATGTCACAAGAGAGCAACCTTAATCTTCTTCCAAGGATGGCGCCCTCAATGACAATAACCTCCCTCTACCTACCTCTTAACTTTCCTACTACCTCTTCACATGATCACCATGGGAAATAACTTTCGGATCCATAAACACTTGGAGGACAAAGCATATTCAAGCTATGGTAACCATATAATAAAAGTAAAATATAGGATAATCCATAATCATAGAAAGATGGCATTATAAAAGACCTTAAAGATCTCTATGGCTATACTGCTGGTGCTCAACCATTTTTCTCATTATTGCCCTGAAAAAACGCTTTTTTAAGCATGTATTCCTAGTTAGTCCCCCATCCTCTCTAAAATTCTAATATCATGATATACCATATTTCTGTTTATATTCTTTATATATATTTGTGCTTTAATACATAAATAAAGAATAAGTTCTTTTGGGTCACATACCAAACAAATTTTACCTTTGTTGCATGAAATTGCCTTTGTATTAAATGAGTTTTTCAATTAAGGAAACATGATCCCAATAAATCTAGAAATATGATAATAAGATATTCCTATCTCAGTGGTATTATTTGTGGGGTTTGGAAGATGGTGACCAGCAGGAGGGCTGCATGCAGAATCTCTCCATGAAGCGGGACACCAACGGTGGGAGTTGTGCATTTCTGTGAGGTGGGAGAAGGGCAAAACTGTTGCCCAAACTCATTAGTAGACAAACAAGGAAATTTAAAGACACAGAGGTTTGAATACACTAAGCAAGGAAGAAAAACCAAATAGGGACCTAGCAGCTCTGGGTGCAAGGACCACTTCCCAGTGGTTGTGCTGGTGGATCGGCACAGAGGGAGGGAGGCTCCACACGCAAATAGAGGAAGGACAAATTGGCCCGGAGATCTCTGATATCAGAAGGGCTCCTGCTCCAGGCAGAGCCCAGGGACTGCATTAGTGCATGTAAGGTAGACTCCCTCCAGTCTGGCTGTGGAGAGCTGGGGCAATCACCATCTCAAGTAGGCAGGTGGTCCAGGCAGCTGTTTCAAGAGCCCTGAGCACAGATCGGAGGCCACCTCATTGGCTGCATCATCAGGCAGCCGACCGCTCCAAGACCCCAGTGTTCTGACTGACTGCCCTGATGGCTGTATGTGCCTGGTGGAGCCTCCCTACTGATCCTGAGACTCTGAAACAGAGGCTGTCCCCACCACCCCTGACCTGTGTGATCTGGTTGGTCCCACAGGACCTATGCATTCCAAGTGGGAATTGGCTTCCAGGCCCTTGAGTTTGCAGTGGAGTTTTCCCCAGGGGTGGAATTTTCTGGGCTGGTGTTTTCCTCTCAGCCCCCTGCTCCCCACCCCACACACACACATATACATGCTGGGGCTGAGACTACCTCAGGAGACAAGTTGGGGCAAGTGAGGGCCTCAGGACACTTGAGTTTGGGGTGACAGGAGAGCTCAGTTCATGCCGGTCACTCCCTTAGGATCAGCAAAAAACCCTTACAGCTGCTCCAGGATCCACAAAACTACCAGTGACTGCTGGGGCCCCAGCTGAAGTGGGGCAAGAGTTTGGGCAGACAGACACAAAACTGCATAGGGTTTCAACCTAGAAAGGCCAAGAGGCTGTATTCACAGGAATAGAAGAGGAAACTGACTTCCAGCTGAGAACAGCTAAATTGTCTCTCCAGCAACCTCACCCTGGTAGTGCCTCCACCTGGATATCGGATATGAACATATACCCCCACTGCATATTTTGACCTCCCTGACAATAACTCATAACCCTCCCAACTCTATCTTTTGATGTTGTTGTTGCTGCTGCTGTTTGTTTTTTATTTTTTGTATGACTATTTTGCTTTCTTTTCTGTTTCTTGTTTCTTGTGCTGTGTTTGTGTTGCTGTGGTTTGATTTGTGGATGTTTGTGATCTTGTAATCCAGTGCATTTTCTCTTTGTGCTGTAGAGTCTCTCAGTAGTGAACCACTCTGGTAGCCACTTCTTCCCTTTCTTTTGGCAGCACCTATTATTCTGCACTCTTTCATCCTCCCTCAAAGACATTACCCCTGTATATTCCTCTTTCTTTCTTTTCTTTATTTTAGCAGAACATCCTATATCATCTCCACTCTCTTTCTGCTCTCTGTCTCCAAATTCACAAGACCTCACCACTTCCTATCACATTTCCTTTGCTCTCTAGACTTTTTTCCCTCACCTATGGAGGTACTGGAAAACTGAAGTGAATTCCAAACTTGAAAATGGGTATTTACTTTCAAACCAAGTATAGTCTGAGGACTCTCATTGAAGAATGCTGCTAATCCATTTGCTCTTTTCATATGTGATAATCAACACTGTAGCAGTTATAGCAGGCACAAAGTAACCAGATCAAACTTGTCTGTTGTATCCATTGCCTGTACATATTGACTCTTATCTCTTATCTCATGAGGTATTAGAAATCATAAAGGTCAATAATAATTGACAGTTTGGGGAGCCAGCCATTTAACATAAGCTATCTAAATTGTACCCCAGCCCAAAAAAGCAAACAGACAAAAAATCCACACCCATCAACAAAGTCCCAAAGTGAAATATCCAGTGACAGATTTCATGCCTCACTACCTGACACTGAAAATGAGGAAAAAGGGAAATGACCCTCCTCCTCAAACCCATAACTCTCCAGTCAAGGAGTTCATGGATGGGGGCTTCTAGACAAAAACCTAGAAAAAAAGTATCAACAATCTGATTATTGGAACAATCAAAGAATTAAAAGGAGATTTAAAGAAGGAAATGAGAGAGCAATTTCAGGAGCTGAGAGACCACTTTGAAAAAGAGCTAGACATTCTAAAAGGATACACAGCACAGCTCTTAGAATTGAAAAGCACAGTCAACCAAATTGAGAGCTCAATGGAAGATACTACTATCAGAGTAAACTCAGTAGAAAATAGAACTTCAGCTCTCAAAGAATGAACATCAGACTATAGAGACAGGCTGAACAATGTTGAATGCAAGGAAGATAGACAAGAAAAGATACTTAATGAACATGATCAAAACTTCCAAGAAATATGGGAGATGAGAAAAAATAAAAGAGTTTTTGGGATAGGGGAGAACATAGAACAACAAATCACAGAACTAAGAATGTTCTCAATCAGACAGGAAAAGAAAATTTCCCCCATATCAGAATCAATACAGAAAATCAAATTCAAGACACCAAACAGACCTAACCAAATGAGAAACTCACTGTGTCACATCATATACAAACAAAAAGCAGAGAATTCAAGGAAAGAATTTTAAAAAGCAGTAAGATATTGACACCAAATCACATTCAGAAGCAGACCAAGAAGGATTAATGTGGATTTTTCAGCTTAGACAATAAAGGCCAGAAGAGCATGGAATGTTATTTTTCAAATGCTGAAAGGAAAAAATTTTCAAGCAAAGATACTTTACACTGCAAAACTCAGCTTTAAATGTGATGGGGAAAAATATTTTCATGATAAGAATAAACAAGCGATGTACATGAACACAAAATCAGTTCTACAGAGAATACTAAAAGACAAATTTAATTCAGTGGTGGGGACCATTTCCACTATGCTGATTGACAAGGTTCAGGCATGGGGAAGGGCTTGGCAAAGCCACCATTCCAGGAAACTGCAATGTTATTTCTCTTAGGAATTGAATGTTTTCTTATAACAATCATACTTATAACTATGCATTTGCAGATCAAAATTCCAGAAAAATTTGTTATTGATGATAAAAATTGTTGTAAAAGTAATAATACTTCATTAGGTCTGTGGAGTCTGAGGGAAGATGACAAATGCCTTGAAAAAATGTATTAATACCACACTAAAAAAGCCCAGATAACCAGAAATCCAACTTTGAAAAGTTCTTAAGAAAATTACATTTACAAGAATTACTCTCACCCATGTTGATTACATCTAGCCCTGTTAATGTTTTACCAGTTAAACAATCAAAAACATATAATAGGAGATTTGCTGTTCCCATAGTACAGGGACCACTGTATGTAGCCACATGAAAAACTAAATAAAATTGATTCTTTCTCTCTCTCTCTCTCTCTCTCTCTCTCTCTCTCTGTCCCTCTTTCTTTAAAAAACATAAACAAAAACAAAAATAAAAATCCAATAATATGCTGCTTACAGGAGACACACCTCACAGCCAAAAATAGACAAAGATTGAAGGTGAATGTTTGGCAAAAAAAAAACAAAAAACCCAACCAGGCTTATGACCCAAGAAAGTGAGCCAGTATTGTGATCCTTATATTCAACAAAGCTAATTTTGACCAAAAAGTAGTCAGAAGGGATAAAGAAGGTCACTACATAGTAGTAAAGAGGATAATACATCAAGAAGACACAATGATAGTCAACATTTATGCCCCCAATTATAATCCTCCCAAATATGTGGAAAAAGTACTCGAAGACATTAAACCAGTTATCAATTTCAACACAATAATACTAGAGGAGTTTAATACACCACTATCAACAATAGATCATCAAAGCAAAAAATCAATAAATATATCTCTAACCTAAACAACTCTGTCAATCAACTGGAATTAATAGGCATTTACATAATAGTCCATCCCAAATTGGCTGAGTTTACCTTTTTCTCAGCATCACATGGATCCTTTTCATATCCTAGTCCACAAAGCTAATCATAGCAAATAAAAAACGGTGATATAATCCCATGTATACTGTCAGGCTACAATGTTATTATCATAATAATTAACAGCAACAAAAACAACAGAAAATGCACAATAATTGGAAATTGAATAATATACTCTTAAATGAAGAAAGGATCAATGATGAAATGAGAATAGAAATCAAGAAATTCTTAGAAACAATGACAATGAATGACACAACATATTGAAATCTATGCAACAATATTAAAACATTCTTAAGAGGTAAATTTATAGCACTGAGTGCCTTCATCAAAATCAGGAGAAAGCCCAAATAAATTTATACTCCAACTCAAATCCCTACAATAAGAGGAACAATCTAATCCCAAACACAACAGAAGGCAGTAAATAACTAACATCAGAGCTGAAATCAGTGAAATTTAGAACAAAAAGCAATACAAAGAATCAACAAAACAAAGAATTGGTTGTTTGAAAAAATAAATAAGATAGACAGACCCCTAGCCAACCTGCCAAAAGGAAGAATGAAGTGAAGCAAATCAACAAAACCAAAGATGAAAATGGAGACATCACCACTGACTCAACTGAAATCCAGAGGATTGTTAGAACTTATTTTGAAAAAAAAATATATGCTTCCAAGTTTGATAATCTGGAAGAAATGGAAAAATACCTAGCCACCTATGGCATTCCCAAATTAGCAGAGAAAAACATTGAAAACTTAAACTAACCAATCTCAGGTAGCAAAATTGAAACAGCAATCCAAGGTCATCCAAAAAAGAAAAGCTCAGGAGCTGATGGATTCTCAGTAGAGTTCTACCTGACCTTTACAGAAGAATTGACACCTCTCCATGAAATTGAAAGGGACGGAACCCTCCCAAATACATTTTATGGAGCAAATATAACCCTGATACCAAAATCCAACTAAGATACATCAAGAAAAGCAAACTACAGACCAATTTCCCTGCTGAACATAGATGCAGAAATCCTTAATAAAATCTAGCAAACCACATCCAAAAACACATCAAAATAAAATGATAATATACCACAATCAACTGCACTTCATTCCACAAATGCAAGGCTGGCTTAACATATGCAAATCAATGAATGTACTCCATCATTTAAACAGAACTAAAGATAAAAAAACATATGATCATCTCAATTGATGCAGAAAAGGCTTTTAATAAAATTCAACACCCATATGCTCAAAACTCTGGAGAAGATAAGGATCAAAGAAAGATACTTTAATTTTGTAAGAGCCATGTATGACAAAATCATAGCCAACATTATACTTAATGGAGAAAGACTGAAACCATTCCCACTAAATTCAGTAACAAGACAAGTTTGTCCACTCTTACTACTCTTATTCAATATATTTCTTGAAACTCTAGCCAGAGGTATCAGACAAGAGAAGAAAATCAAAATCAAAGGAATTCAAACAGGAAAAGAGGAAGTAAAAAACCTATCTGTATTTGCCAATGACATGATCCTATATCTAGCAGACTCAAAAAAAAAAAAAACTCAATCAAAAGACTTCTAGAGTTTATAAATGAATTTAGCAAAATGTGAGGTTACAAGATCAACACTCATAAATCAATAGCTTTCCTACACTCAGGGAGCAATTCTACAGAAGAAGAAATCAGGAAATCTGTCCCATTCACAATAACTTCAAAAAGAATGAAATACTTGGACATCAATTTATCAAAGGATTTAAAGGATCTCTACAATGAAAACTATCAAATATTTTAAAAAGAAATGGAAGAAGACCTGAGTAAATGGAAAAACATTCCATGTTCTTGGTTAGGCAGAATCCATATAATTGAAATGGCCAATGTATTGAAAGTCCTGTACAGATTCAATGCAAGCTCCATGAAGATAGCAATGACATTCTTCATGGATACAGAAAAAGCAATTCTCAAATTTATTTGGAATAAAAAGAAATCCAGAATAGCCAAAACATTACTAAGAAAGAAAGAGAAAAGAGGAGGTGTCACAATACCTGACCTGCAATTATCCTATAAGGCCACAGTAACAAAAACAGCATGGTATTGCTATCAAAACAGACACGAAGACCAATGGAACAGATTAGAAGATACTGAGACAAACCCACAAATCTTCAACCATCTGATATTTGACAAAGACGGCAAAAATAACAGTGTGGAAAACAGACAACCTGTTCAATAAATGTTGCCAGACAAACTGGACAGCCATATGCATACTGAAATTAGAACCTTATCTCTCACCCTGCACAAAAAACAAATTGAAATGGATCAAACAATTAGAAATTAAACCAGCAACTATACAATTGCTAAAAAAAAAAAATAAGGTCAACACTCCACCACATTGGTGTAGGCACCTCCTTCCTTAACAAGACTCCCATCATGCAAGAATTAAAGCCAAGAATGAGTGGGATGTTATTAAACTGAAAAGCTTCTGCAGCTAAAGAATTAGTCAAGAGTGTCAAGAAAGAACCTACAGAATGGGAGAAAACTGTTACCTGGTACATCACTGACAGGAAACTAATATGCAGAATATGCAACAAACTCAAAAACTAAAATGAAAACCACAAATAATCCAATTAATAAATGAGCTACAGAACTAAGCAGGAACTTCTTAACAGAGGAAGTCCAGAAAGCCAATATATATATGATGAAATGTTCTACATCACTAGCATTCAGAGAAATGTAAATCAAAACTTCATTAATATTCCACCTCACTCCAGTCAGAGTGGCAAAAATGAAGAATACCAACAATAACAGATGCTGTAGGGGTTGTGAGGAAAAAAGAACATTAACACCCTGTTGATGGGACTGCAAACTTTTACAGCCACTCTAGAAAGCAGTATAGAGATGCCTCAAAAAACTAGGGTTGGAACCACTTTACAAACCAGCTATCCCTCACCTCAGTATTTTCCCAAAAGAGCTAAAACTGGCATACTTCAGAGACACAGATGCATCAATGTTTATAACAGCTCAATTTACAATACATAAACTATGGAATCAATCCAGATACCCCTCGTTGGACAAGAGAATTCAAAAACTGTGGTATGGTGCTGGAGCGGTGCCTTGGCCATTATGGTGCTAGCCTGGCATGAGCAAGGATGCAAGTTCAATGCCCAGCAACATGTACACAGTGAAGTGTTGAAGCAATCAAAGCCACATAAAAAACTAAACAAAAATTAATTCTTTCTTTCTTTCTTTCTTTCCCTCTCTCACTGTCCCTTTCTCTTTAAAAAATTACGATATATATATACAGTGGAGTTCTACTCTGAATATTAGAGAGAATGATAACATGGCATTTGTAGCCAAATGGATGGAGATGGAAAAAACTATACTGAGTGAAATATCCCAAACTCAGAGACTCAAGTGCTGAATGTTTTCTCTCATATGTGGAAACTAGAGTAAAATCTAAGACAGGAAGAAAGTTAGCTAAGCTCAAATAATATTCTCAACATAGGCAAATTTTCACGTAAGCTGGAGGAACCATAATTATGAAGGTGGGGGGAGAAGGGAGGGAGACACCAAGAAGAGGTAAGGATAATGGGGGTTGTCAATGCAGCTGGGAACTCTCAACTTCCATGAGAAGCACAATTATACACAGGCAGGCAGAGAAAGTCAGAAATTTCAAAAATCAATATACATGTATATGCTTATTTCTGTCTATAACATGGGGATATTCCAAAGGAGACATGAGAGCAGGAAGAGAATGAAGAGGGGAGATCCTGGACTAGGATCAGCTTTAACTTACTTTGTCCATATCCATATGTGCATAAATATGTAACAACAATTCCCTCCAATATGTAAGACTATGTCAAACAAATAAAACAATGGTATTATTCAATTATGTGGGGTTAGGACTTATACCATCTGCCTTTAAGTCATTTAGGAGATATTCAATTACATTGTCTCTTTAAGAGATATTAAGGAAGACATTATACCATATTAACTCATTAATTATGTCTCCCTAATTCTGTCCATTATTTCTCTTACTTTGATTATTGCTTACCACTCTCTATGATCATGTTAATAATACTAACAGTTCCTGTTACTTCTCTATCTCCAAAGCTATTTGTGATATATTGTTCCATTCAACTTCTATGTTGCACAGCAGCACCTTTCACAGCATCTTTCACCAATTACAAATCATCTGAAAGGTATATATGCACGAGGATAAGGAAGAACATATGCACACATACATAAAATATACATAATCACATGCATGCCTATAATTCCAAAGTGGACAAAAGGTCTCAGGCAGTGACATATTCTCCACTGCTGAGAACCAGAGAGCACCGCACGATATGATGAATCACAGAAGTTGTCCACAATGACATTTACGCATTTCAAGTTTTCATTAAATCATGACAAATTTCTGACTAATGCAGTTCCTTTCAATGCAGCTTAAATCACAGTATGAAGCCAAACCACTTAATATTACAATATTTGACAATGTAATAGTGAAAAGCTCAGAAGTAGAATCAATAAAAATAGATCCCAGACTAGTCCAAAAGGCAATCAAGTAGACTCAACAGAAGGTGGCTGACTCAGCTCCTTTCTAATTGATCAAATGAATCACTCAAACCCAATGGAAAGGATGGCCAGGAAGAATCTCAGGAATTCTGCTTTCATAGATGTTTTTAAAAGATGAAAGGATAATAGTGGCAAGCCTTAAATTTCACAGTTAGAGTACTATAACTTGCATCATGAAGTCTTTTTTGGATTTATGAAGAGAATATGGAGCAAGAGGACAGAATCTAAATCCTTGTCCTGACTCTGATGATTTCTATTTTTTCCTGGAAAGCCACTGACCAGCTCTGAGTCACTCTCTTGTTAGGCACAAATTATCATGAGGTCAAATGTGATAATGAATGTAAGTTATGAAAGCTTCTAGATGTTTGCAAAAAATAAGGACACACATTTCTTCCTTATTGCTATCCTAAAGTCTCCTTCCTTTTTTGTGTATTTCAAATGCTTATCAAGAAAGATTTTATTTAGCGTTTAGTTTCACTGAGACAATATAAAACTTTTAACAACGTATCATGCCAGGAATAGTGAGTTCCATGAATTGGGCTCTCTGTGTCAGTCTCTGTCTTGCTCCTTAACATGGATGTCAGGCTTCCAATGTTCCTGGTCTTTGGATTCTTAGCTATCCTGCTGAAGCTTCATTACATGTGCCATATGGGTTCTGAACACTGAACCAGGTGATGGTAATGGGGAACTGATCACCAGGGACCCAAGGTGGGGAGAGATGTTTGCAGACAGATCTTAGATATAATTTGCATTCCAAAAAGAGAGAGAGAGAAATCAGTTTCTACACTTAGGTATGTGTTTATGCTGCTCTACTTATGAGTTCTATAAAAGATTAGGTCTGTACTATAGTTATTTCCCGTGCTCCTCAAAGGTAGATATATAAATACAATGGAAATTGAAAATTTGAAGCTTAGGTAAAGATGTACAACACGTAGGCCATCTGTTCAGTGAAGCTTTCTCTAGTGATCACAGCATCCCATCAACCATCCTTAGAACACATTCCACCTTGGGATAAAGCTCTTTGTGGGAGAACCTACACATGTCAGCACTCCCTTCACTAGAACGGAGCTCCTGAGATTAGGATTGTGTGTTAGTCGCATTCCTATTCCGAAAAATGACTGGAGCAACTGAAGCACATGCTAAACATTCAACAAACATTTGATAAGTTAAAATGAACACAGAAAAGGCACAATTTGAAGTAAAATTTCCAGTTTTTTCATACCACATTTTGTGATCATATAAGATTTTTTTCCACATTGATAGTGTCTCCAAACTCTTTCATGCACTACTTTAAAATATAGCCTAATGCAAGTGGGAAGACTTCACATGATGATTCTAACTAAAATGAGAAGAAAACAGTCAATTATTAGAAAGCCCCGTTAGAATTTATCATGGTAAATTCTACTTTAACCTTTACCTCAGCTTCCCATTTGTAATGCTATTGATCTTCTGAGCCGTTTGTTTTAAAGCATGTTTCTGAAGGTTAAATTAGACTTAACAAGTGCATTTCTCCCTTTTAAGATGACAAACTATACACCTGCTCCTTGAGGAGTGACTTAGAGAAAAGCTTCTGATAAAAATTTCAATACAATTATTATCTGGTTTGCCTTTTGGCTGGCCCAGAATCTCTGCTTCATCCAAATTAACCTCAGTGCTAATTTTGCTTTTAATTGCAAATGTATTTCCTGCTTTAATTTCTTAATTTCTTTTCCTGTTTTAATTTCTTAATTGCTGGTCAGTAAAAGATTTCTGTGTAACCAAATGTTTCACAGTGAGTTAATGGAGGGGAGAGTGGCCCAAGCACATGAGTAATGTTCCTCTTCCCCATCACAAGCTCCTGATCAATATGTGTAAGAGTTGTTTCTGGTGATCCAAAGCAGAACTGAAAGTTGGGGGTTCCTTTGGCTGAGAGTGGCCAGTAGTAATTCATGTTCTGTAAACTGGCTGTCCAGGTGTCCCATGCCTCAGCAGTTCTCAAGAAGCATGGATTATGAGATTAGAATCAGTGCTCAATTTTTGCTTATGGCTCTGTCACGGTGTGGTGTGTTACAATTGATGTTTTCCAGAGGCACAGAATCTGTCACCCACTCAAAGGATGGTTTGGTACATGGTTGAACTGTATAAAAAAAATCTTATTTGTTTATGCCAGTTCTTCTCTGAAATATGTCTTATAGTTGTACTTGATACATAAATAAATTATAGTTATGCATTCATTCTAGTGTATATTAAAAATACATAACCAGCACATCAGACCCATGATTTCTTCAATATCATTTCACAAAACAAGGCAAGTAGCAATACTCCAGAATACCAAAATCATGTCTGTGATACAGAAATTTCAAATTTGGGGATATGCTACTTCATACACAAACTTCTAAAGTTGATTTCTTATAAACAGGAAGCAGATAAGCCACCTGAGAGGTTGTATCATTCAGACCTGTCATGTCACTTTGCGCTATAAGAAAGCTAAGCATCACAGGACATTCAGCTCCACATCAAGATAAGTACATGTGAAATCTTCAGAACAAAATTTTTCAAAGTGTTAATCATCTCAGATGACCTATGGGTTTAGATTCAGTAAAGGTCAAACCATTTTCCCTAAATAATGGCACACAGTAAAAATGGAGACAACACAGTTAACCCACATACCGCTGCAAATTTTGCTTCCAGGCATCAGCAGCATACAGAAGTACAATAGTCAGCCTGGTTAGCCAAATATGTGAACACCTGTCCAGGAGGCATACTTCTAAATCTGGCTCAAAAACTTGATGTGTCACTGATCAAGTGAAACTATATTTTAATTCCTGATATTGATTACCAAGGAAAAGAGAACAAAGCCTCATGGTCCCACTTTTGTTCTCCTCCAATGACTTTCTGCCAGCCTTAGAATAAACCCGACCTGCATTCCTTAGAATATAAAGCTCACCTTGATCTAAACTAGACTACACAGTAAGTTCGTCTTTCTCTATCTTCCTGCTTATGCACCACGGTTTAGACATCTTGAACTTCCTGAAATTCTGGGTATAAAAACTCTTTTTTCTCCCAGCAACCTTGGCACATATTATTCTCTCTGCCAAGAACAGTCTTCCTCCAACTCTTTTGAAAGTTTTTTTTTTAATTTCTCATCTTAAGGATTAATTTAAATTCATCTTCTCAAAAACCTTCTCTAAAGATAAGGAGGGATCTAGGGAAACAACCAACAATGTGGCATTTTCTTTACCCCCCTGAGACGTCAAATATGTATGCAATCATTTAATTCTGTAAAGTTCACAATCATATATATATATATGATCAACTCTATTTTAGAGGTATGGGTGAGATAGAAGAACCAAGAGACTGGGGTATGGGCAATGTGGGGCAACTATAGTTTACAATCAAATGCATAGCATATTGATACTTTATATGCATTTATTATTGTAAGACTACGCAACTCAATAAAAACATAAAGCCTTCTTTAACCCTTCTATTCCAGGGGATCTCCTTACTCAATATCATTTTCTCTCTCAGCCTTTAATGTAAATCTTTCATAAAGTTAGTAATTGGCTATGAATTTCTTTAATTTTGAATATTCGTGTCTATGTGTACATGTGAGTGTGTGTTTTGCTTTCACTTACACAGAAAATCCTTTAGGGCAAAGACTGTTGCTGTCTTATTGATTTTTTTTCTTCCTTAGCACCTTGCCCAATATCCACCTATTATGGGTAGAGAAAAATATTAATTATTTTTAATGGTTTCAGGATATATCATATTTTTGGTTTCCTTTCAAAAATCTTCAAATCATCCTATCAGGATTCTTCAAATAGATTCCATTTGTATCATAATATTAGAAACATAAAATAGGGCAAATTAGACTTTCTAAATATTTTTCCTATAAAACTAACCTCAAGGCACAATTTTCAGCACTTGGATTCTGCGCCTCAACTTTGTATTGGGGAAGCATGATGAATCTCTCCCTTAAACACTAAGTCATACCAATTTAAAACTGTAAAATCAGGGGTGTCAGGAGCCACCCTGCTCTTTATAGTCTGAGCAGTGCAGTTTTTCTTTTTGCAATGTGTTTTTTGATTAATTATCCGACTAGTAACTAACCAGTTCTTTCTTCAGTTTTCTTTGTTGAAGTCTATTTTTCTCTTTGACACTTAAGTTTTCCTATCTTCCTTGTGTCACTCTTTCATCTATCATTTTCTCTTTTATTTTCCCCAAGAAATGAGTCACTTGAAGAGTATCTTTTACCCACATCTTCCAGCAGATGTGAAGGAAAATGTGTAATATCTCAACCTGTTTGTTGAATTCATTTTTTCCAGTTCCAAATATGTGCTCTGAATTGTAAGTTGTACATTCTTAAATGAAAATGTTTTCTTTCTTCACAAAGCCATATCATTCCAATTACCTCTATTGTGTAAATTTACTGTTTACTTAGTTCAACAAAAGCTTTGTTCAAAAGCCACAATATGAATGACACTGTCCAAGGCTGTGGGGAACAGCAGAAAACAAGATATCAAGACTCTGCATGAGCAGAAGTCCAGGGGACATGTTCACATCTATGCATGCATGTTGACACACACTGATACCTTTGTCATGTTGCAGGCCTGTTGAAGTATAAGGATTCTGAATATAGGGAAAGAAGCCTGGAGCCAATCCACCAGCACTTGCCACAACATGATCGCCATATTTTATTAACTATATCCAGAAAATGAATAAAATATAAAACTCCCCCAAATAACTAAGAATACACTATGTAACCTCTAGGCTTTAAGAACACATAATAAGAGTTAAAGGATAATTTAACTCCTTAACCAAAGTAGGCCTTTTTGTATTCTATTGTGAGAAAGGGCCTCACTGAGTTGTTTAAGGGTGGGGATGATCCTGAACTTGGAATCCTCCTGCCTCAGCCTCCAAAGTCACTGAATTACAGGTGTGCACTAGTGCACTGGGCTAATTTGGCATAATTTCTTACCAAAGCAGGATTTACTTACATCACCCTCCTCAACCTCAATTCAAAAACTGTGCATCTTAAGTTTTTGCTCATATTGGTATGAGACAGACATATGTTCAAACCCATTCAACATTTTCTAATGCTTATATCACCATGTGCCATATATTTAACTTCACCTCTGCTTAAGACGTTAAAAGGAATAAAAATAATTATCTATTAATGCTGCCATAAAAAACAAATTATAGATGTAGATACACATGAAACAGAATATTATCCAGGCTTTAAAAATAATGAAATTCTGACACAAGAACAATTTGGATCAATTTTGGAAACATTATGCTAAATGAAATAAATTGAACATAAAAAGACAAATATTGTAAGATTATATTCCTATGAGGTATCTAAAAACAGCAAAATCATTGAGAAAGAAAGCAGAATATTTGTTTCCAGGGCCTGAAGAGTAGGAGGAGGAAGCTACTTGGCATGATACAAAGTTCTGGAAATAGTGATGATGGTTGCTTTAACATTGTGAATGCAGGAAATGTCAATGAATTGTACACTTAACATGGCTAAAATGGTAATTCTATGTACATTTTATGCTATTTCAGTTATTACTAAACCCAAACAAGTTCTCTTTACCATTCATCACAAGCCAGGGAAGCCAGGACTAGAGAAATGACATGGACAGCAGGGTATTATGTCACTTTATTTGACCAAAGATGGCCCAAAAGACAACTCAGACTCAGCATTTCCCAAGTCCAAATCTAGCAAAAGAAGGTAGTCCAAATAGGCTGCTCCTACCAGATGCTCTGGGAATCTTGCTGACACTAGGTCAGCCCAGACATCCCAAAAGGGGGATTAATTAGGAGTCCCACCAAGAGTAAACCACCATAAGATACCCTTTTCCTCTGAGCCCAAGACCTAAACACCTAAACATATGGAGATGGCAGGCTGAATTGGCAAGAGGGACTCATTTATAACAAATGATCTGGCCTGGAAATCCTCTTTGACTCTTGACTCCATCAGCCTGAGTTCCTGTCCCCTGACAGGAACCTGGAGCAGGGAGCAGCCACAAGTCTCCATCTAAGGATAGTACTGCACTCTTCCCCAACAAGAGATGCCAGGAAACCCTTGCATGTCCCCTGCTCCAGGGAAGCACCAGCACAAGTCAGTAGAGGTCTCATGTGTACCAGATAAGCCAAGCAGACCAGTAGCCTCACAAAAGTTCTGAAACTCATTTACAAGAACCATAGCCCAGAAAAGCAAGGTAACTCTATGCAAGGAAAGATCTGGTAATGTTAAGAGATTTAAATAGGACCCAGAGGTACATGAATAACAGATAAATGTCCAGGATAAAATAAAGACTCACTCATCACAGGAAGAACCAAGAAAATCAGAATTTCAATGAGAAATGGCATTCAACTGATATCAATATTAACATAAGTCAGATGTTGGAATTGTCTCACAAGAATTTTAAAATAGATATTATAAAAATAGTTCAATAATCATTACAGATTTTCTTGAAGCAAATAGAAAAACTAATAAATCACAGCAAATAAGTAGAAGTTACAGAAAAGAATTAAGTGAAAAATATACACTTAAAAATGCAAATATTTACAATAAAAGAAACTCACACGATGGACTACACAGTAGAGTGAAGATGACAGAGGATATCATCAGCAACTTAAGGAAAGAATACTTGCATCCACATATTCTAGGAGAAAGAAAATAAACTGAAAACAAAAAAGCCTACACACACATTAAACAGATCCTCAGAAGCTTTGAAACAATATAAAAAGTTCAATATGTCTAACCCAATATCAGTACTTACTATATCATTATTATAATCAAACTGTGTAATATTGGTGAGAAAAAAATATATAGGTCAATAAAAATTATGAACAAACCAAAAACAGTCCCACATAAATATACTCTATTTGTTTTGCTTACAAATGTAGAAAAGCTCTCAAGAGAGGAAAAAGATCTTTTTACCAAATTCTGCTGCAAAAATTGGACATTCACAGGCAGAAATACAAACTTTAACCTAAACCTCATGCTTTATACAAAAATTAAATCAAAATGTGTTATGAGCTTAAATAGAAACCTATAAAGAATAAAATCTTAAAGGATCAAGGATTAGAATGAGTTCCTATAGTTGTCACCAAATTCATGATCCACAGAAGAACAAATGATAGGATTAAACTTACTCATTTGCACTGCAAAAACTCAGGTAAAGAGGAAAAAAAGACAAATTATTGAATGGAAGAAAATTTCTGCAAAGCACATATCTAACAAAGAAGTATCTAGATGACGTAAGGAACTCCCAAAACACAACAATAAGAAAAAATTAATCTAATAAAAATATGTAAAATCCATGAAGAATTATTTCCATGAAGACACAGACTTGAAATGAGATGCTCATCTCCATAATCATCAAGAAAATGCAAATGAAAACCACAGTGAGACAACATGACACAACACTGGAAAGACAAAAACAAAAATAATGGCAATCCCAAATTCTGGTGAGGGTAAAGAACAACTGAATCATTCATCTCTTCCTTGTAAAAATTTAAGATATTAGAGAGACACTCTGGAAATGTTTGCAAGTTCATTTAAAACTAAACAGGCAATTGCCAAATGATGTAGCAACAGAACACCTGGGCATTTAATCAGAGAAAAGAACATTTATGTTTGCATAAAAACCTATGCATGAATGTTCACGCAACTGTATTTGTAATAGCCAAGAATGGGAATCAGCCCAGGTGCTGTTCAGTAGGTGAACAGTGAAGTAAATGGTGGTATATTCATACTGTGAAACACTACTCAGTAAAAGAAAGAAAGGAATGAAATATTGATATATGCAACAACATTTATGAATTTTTTTAAAAGATAGAGGAAGAGAGTGTGAGACAGAGAGAATCAATTTTATTTATTATTCCATCTGGCCTTTGTTTCTCCAACTTCTAGTGTGTATATGGTGCTAGGGTTTGAACCTGGGTTCTTGCACACTTTGGGCAAGTACTCAAACCACTGAATCACAACTTTTATGAATCCTAAAGGGATTATACTTAATGGGAAAAAGCCAATCTCAAAAGCATACACTTTGTATGATTATGTTTCTATAACATTTTTGCAATAAAATTTTAGAAATGTAGGTTAGATAAGTAAGAGGAAGAAATTTTGGTTATAAAAGTGTAACATGGGCCACCTTTGTGGTGGAACTTGACTGGCGGTAGGAACACATACCTACACATGGAGCAAAATCGTACACAACCACACACATACCGACTTACACATGAGTGCAAATTAAGCCAGAAAAAAACTGTAATTACTTTGGTGGATTATATGAATATCAATATCATGACTATGATATTATTATATAGATTAACAAAACATAATCATTGGACAGAACTGGATAAAGGCTATATAACAACTTTCTGTGGATTTTAACAACTTCCTGTATGCAATTATCTCCCTGAAAATTTTCAATTAAAAAATAAAAACAAAAAGCTACTTATAAAGATTTCTCAGAAACAAGAAAAAATATCTGGGAAATTATAAATCTGGTATTGACAATTAAAACATCAACAGAAAAAAAAAAGCAGGTTAAAATATGGGAAAAGATTAAAAAAGTAATATTTCTGACCATGAGATCAAAAATACAAATTATATAAGCCAAGAAAGAGTAGAAACAAAAATGTAGGAAATAAAACAAGACACATTTCTAGAACTGAAGGCCTCAGTTTCCATGGTGAATGTGAAATATAAATGTACAGAACAATGAATAAAACAGCCCCGCAACAAGGCACAACATTCTGAGTTTTCAGGAATACTAAGAATAAAGACAGGATTTTAAGATGGTTTACACTAAAAAAGAAAATGAGGACACATATGAAAAAAAAAAACAGGAATAAGAATGACATTATAATTGCCATCTAGAAACTAAAAACAAGTAATGCTTCTAAATTTCCAAAGGGAAATGACTTGGAGTCTAGAATTTTACACTTGGTTAAACTCTTAGTCTCATAGTATAAGGGTAGAATAATGAGATTTTTAGACATTTGAGGTCCCAAAACATTTAACCCGTCCTGCAACCCTTGTGAGGAAGCTTCTAAAGCTCTACCAAAAACAGACAATAAGCAAAAGGAAGTCACAAAGATACAAGTTAAATAGTTTCTCACAGTGGTTGACCTCGGTGAGAGGTCTACTGTTCTTTGAAGGTTTGGAGATTAATTTCTGAAAAGTAGAGATAAGCAAATGATCCCAAATGGGACTATTCATACATGCTAATATACCTCACAGTGTACTAGACAGTAATGTAATTGTTGACCTGTTCTCAGACTGGAGAGAGGGAAAGAGAGAGAAAGAGAGGATGGGGTGGGGACATATCAGGTTAGATTGCCAAAGCACCAACTTTCACATTTACCATACAGTAGAAAATGTCTGCAACAAAACAATTTAAAAACAGCTCATCAGAGCCAAGTATGGTGGCACATGCCTTTAATCCTAACAACCCAGGGACCTGAGGATCACAAGTTTGAGGTCAGCATCAGCAACTGTCTAAACAGTTTTTAGACAGGCAGACAGTCTAAAAAAAATTTTTTTTAAATCGTTGGGGATGTATGTGTGTTAAAGTGTTTCTGGGTTCAATCCCCAATACCCAAGGTGGGAAAAACAACAGTATAAATATATTTTCATGATTATACTTATTTTGTCTTTTATATTTAATATTTTATGAGTAGTACTTTATTTTTGTTTTATTTACCAAGTTTTTACAGGAATTTTATATGCAGAACAGAGAGAATGGTCTAATGAATGTATGTGCATCATCTGATAAGAGGGAATATTATAAAAAACATCTGAAATTGTGAGAAATTCTCTAAGGAACAGAAACTGGAAGTGGGGCAAGCAGAGTAGGAGCTGTCATTTACTGCATACTGTTACCAGTGAAAACTTATTTTACTTAGGTAATTATACAGAAATAAACAAATGCAAATAATTTTAGAAATGTACAAAGTATACAAAAATGAAAATTATCCCAATAAGCCTGCCACCTGGAGGGTACCACAACTCAAATTTTGGTTTATTTTTAAAATTAATAGGGTAATGTAAAAAAAAAAAAAAGGAGCGGGGCAGGGGAAGGTTGATTGAAGCAAACAAAACATTCAATTGTAGGACTTAAAATCGTCTTAGGAAAATACTCAATCTTCAAGCACTCTTTTGAAAACGCTAACATTACAATTGACATTGCAATTGACACTGGGGAAATCTTGGCAGGAACTGAACTGAGTGGTTGGGAAAGGAATCACCCACAGCTGTCCTTTCCTGAAAGTATCCAAATTTGACCATTAAACATGAGAAAAACAGAGGGCCCACTAATTGAGAATGATAATTAGCAGCTTACCTTGGGGGTCACATTTGTGGAAGTTAATTCCATTTGATTAAGCCTCCCAACCATCAGTGTTAAGCTTGAAGCAATATTTCACATGCCTGCTCTTTCTCTCTAATGGATTACATTAAGACCTATGATTTTCAGTCCTTTTAAATTTGAAAATGTTATCTATATATTATTACCAGTTACTTTGCCTCATATCTTTGAAATGTTCCAACTAAACAGCAAAATCAGTACACCCTAATATTCCTTCTACATAAATAACAAGACTCACTATAAAAATCTTATTCTAGTTTGCAAATCGTTTATAGTTACTAGTTGTGCTTTTGTTTAGATGACCTGCAATTAAAAGCACAGTTAAACTGTGCTGTTCTTTGTCTTCTAGCAGAGTTTTTGTTTTATTTTGTTTGTTTTTTGTTTTGTTTTTTGGGGTTTTTTGCTATTAAAGAATAACTAATTTATCTGCTAATCCTGATTTTAAGGTGTTGATATCCATATTTAAGTCTTCTATCAATCATCCTGTAATGTGGAAACTATATTATCCTTGTCTTCCAATGTAGACATTCCATTTAGGAAGGGCAAATTTATTGAAGAATTCTGAATTTTGGGACCATTTCTAAAAGTCTCCCTTAGTCCTGAGAGCAAAAAAAAAAATTGTTTAGTTTTTTTTTTAACAATGCAAGCTCAAGAAAATGCTGAAAAATTACCCTGCCAACATTTTTCTATTTGTTAGGTTTGTGTTTGATTGATGCCTGGGGCTATTGTATGAATTTCCATAATTTATGCAAACAAAGGAAAGCAAATCATATATCAAAAACAATCATATTAACGATACAATAAATTTTCTTGAACACTTGTAGCTTGGCACCAACTTCTTTTGTAACTACAGATATAAATGTACACTTAAAGATAAGTATATATAGATTGATATTTTATTAGTAGTAATATGTTATCATCCCAGAATATATATTTCCTGATAAAATTATAAGGGCTGGTGAGACTCAAGACAGGGATGGGAACCATGACTAGGATATAGGTAAGCAAACCCTCTGATAAGCTAATCTACCTAAAAAGGTGTGGTTTTTAAATTGCATCTAGAAAGGTATTAACCAGCACAGAAGTTTGTCATCACCAAACTATCATGTGTACCATCTCTTCTATTATTTCTATCAGGTCACAGAGGCTTTGTCATGCACCCTGAGAATGCAGAGTTAGAAATACTATCATCAGGTATTTCTATTATTTTTGATCATTCTGTAAAAAACAAGCAACTGGAAATTACTCCATTTATACTTGTGCCTGTTAAACTCAAACCACCATAGTCAGCTGACAGTTCAAAACATAACTCAGACTTGTCAAACCCCTAAAATTTAACTCAAAAGATATCTTAGCCAATTCAGGCCCTCTGTGTCCAGTATAAATGATGGTATCTGATGTAGATATCTGGGAGTCACTGTGATTTCTCTATTTCCTAAAGATCAAATTAAATCCATCTACCTGCTCTATCATCTTCTTGCTCATCATCCAAGTTCAGATCATCATTCTCTGTTCTGGGAAAGTACAGTAGGCTTATAACTATCAATTTCTTGCTTAAAAAAACCCTCAATGGCTTCATTGTTCCTATTTAAAAGTCCAAACTACTTTTTAAAAAAAATGAAATTGTTCTGTGTGTTATCTGGCCCTTGCTTACATCTCCAACCTCATTTTGTGCTATTCTAACTTCCTTTTTAAGATAAACAACCCTCTGTTCTTTTTTTATGTTGTGCTAAGATTACCCTTTCCATATTCTGTCTCCTTGTCCCACATAGTGACTCTCTTTCCCTTCCTTCACTTTGCAGAAGATCTCATACATTCTTAAGTGACCATCAGACCAAATATCATTACCTTATACCCTTAGACCAGATAAGTCTTCTATACTGTCAGAGAACTGTTGGGGTCTGACCTTCACTCCATTTCATCAGCTGCCCTAGAGTGATCTTATACTATTTGTATAAGTTCCTTCAGGAGGGGCTGCCAGGTCGAGCTTTGTTAAGCTTGCTAATTTTGATACAAATAAGATCAGGGTGGGTTGGAATGTGCTAATCACAGGTGTTCCTAAATTGTTTTTCAGTACTCAAATCTGCATAATCCCTGGCAACTCCCTTAGAAGGATTACTATTGGTTCCTTGGCTGTCTCTCCTCTCTATAAAAACCCGTGTGCCTTGGTAATAAACGGATTCTGAGCTGCCATCCGCTGCGTGTGGTTGACTCGTTTCCCCAGCGGAGAGGGAAGGGAATCCCAGCAAGGGGGGGTCCCGGGATTTCGGCCACTGGCATTCACCTTCCTGATTCGGCTCCTGGGGGGCAATTCGGCTGGTTCGGACCGCCCCGCCCGCGCCCAGGGATGCTTGGGCAGCGACAGAGAACCTCTATTCTTCACTATCAGATTCCACTTTGCTGAAGTTCTGAAGTTAATTGTTTAATATCTGTCATCTGTGAAACCTTTTCTGTTAAGGACAAGATAGCAAATAGTTTAGACTTTGCCAGACATACTGTCCTTATTAAAACTGCTTAACATTGTCCTTAGCGAGAGAGCATTCACAGACAGTAACTATAAACAAGAGTGTGTGCTTGTGTTCCAGTAGTCTGCAGGCTACAATTTGCCTGTCCTGTCATCAGATGATATACTCCATCAAGGAAGGGCATATTTTGAATTATCCAATGTTGTATCTGAATTTCTATGCCATGTTTGACATATAGAAGTATCCAGTATATATTCATTAGATGAATCAATAAATGAATAAATAAATGAGTCAACAGACTAATAGACTTTTGGATCAACATTAATCAGTTTCAGGGTATGTATCTAATCTATTAGACAAAAATGAAAGAGCAATTGGTTGGCAAAGGTAAATACCCTTCAATGAGTCAATGATTATTTAGATTCTCTGTTGTTACGCCTGACAGTCCCAGACAAGCTCAAAGCATAGAAATTTAAGTAATTAGTGAAGGAGACTGCATTTGCCTAGAAAGTCATTTAGACAGAAAGAAATGTACAAAGAAAAATAGGAATTAAAGAGAAAAATATTCTATTTTTACTTAATAGAGAAACTGACCAGAGAAACTAAAGAAATATTCGTTTTTCAAATAGTGGGTTAAGCACACAGAAAAACTGCGGAAAAAGAAACAAAAACTTCAACTAAGAATCATAAAGACACCTACTGTAGCAGCTGATCAGGCACTTAAGCTTCACTTATAAAGACTTTTTCCAGAAAAGAATAGTTTCTGGGACTTCCAGTTAGAATGATAAATTAAACACACACACTGGTATGTATTTCTCTTTTAATTAAGATTGGGGAAAATGTATGATCAAACTTAAGGCAAAGGATGAAAAGGTGCATGTACCAGAAAACAAGAAGTGAACCCATGTTGCTATGGGGAACCAGACATTTACCCTCGTACTCAGATTTTAAGCTAATCTTAGAAAAGGGTAGACTGAAGAGGTGCCATTAGTAAGGGAACAGCAATATGTTCCCCACTTAGAGCTGCTAGCATAGGAAAGGGCAATTATTTTTGCAAATAATGACTTTGAAATTTTATGTTCAGCTGCCAATTTTTACCAAGCTGAAACAAATTGTTTACCAAGGATATGTGTGTGGAAAAGAGACAGCCTACACTAAAGAATAGTCTCAAACACACAGATTGATAACATCAGAGCCTGAATTGACATCTCCCTTCAGTTATATAACTCCTGGACCAAGAAACAAATCTAAATATTGATTTAAATCTAAAGGATCATCTGAAGAGGACACACTTAAATCCTCCAGAGTACATCTATGAAAAGCAAAATAACCTACTTGTAAAAATCACAAAATATAGTCCCCAGATCCAATAAACTGCAAAGCACACAAACAACCAGACCACAGAACAATCTGAAAGTGATTTTAAAAATAAATATGCCTAAGAAGGAGGGAAAGGGAATCCCCCCAAAGAGGATGTTATAAAAGAAAAAAGGTAGATACCAAAAATAATAAAGGACAAGTCATACATAAAATTCTGACACTGAAATAAAACAATAACTAAAATGGAAGAGATGCTGAAGATATTTCTACAATAGATGATAAAATCAAGTCTCAGTTACATGAACTACATAGAAATAATAAGCATGTGAAAGAAGGTAAGAAACAAAAAAATAGGATAGAAACTTTTGAATAATTCAGGATGGATGTTTTCCATAATTGAAGATATAATTCCTCAAACTATATGTTTCCTGACACCCAAGGATGATTGGTGTTTTTTTTTTAATCATCTGTACAAAAAATTGTTAGCAAAAAAATTTTTAGCACTTCCCACATAGTATAAAAATTAGTACTGATAAACCAATACCAGGGGATTAGACCCAACAAAATAAATACAGGTCCACTCAGAATGAATTTTCACTTATCAGCAAAAATAGAAATGAAATGAAAATAGTGTAATAAACACAAGAGAGTGTCAAGGAAATATATTTGCGACATAAAATTCCAGTAAACAAACATGAAAATAAAGTGAAGATTTTTTAGACAAAGTATTCAAAGATTTTTCTACATATAAATGTGCACTGAAATGATTAATAGACAATATATTTCTGGAAAAGTAAAAATAATACTAAAAATGGAAATTTGAGGAAAAAAGAAGGGCCTAAAAATAAAATTTTAACATTTTAATTTCTACCATGCATTTAAGGAAGGAATGACCCCATCTCTTCCAGAAAATATAAGCAGAAAAAATGACTTCATAAACCATTCTATGAGGGGAGAAATACCCAGATACTGTAAGAAAAAATAGACTAATATTTAACAAATGTAAATACAATGATGCAATGTTTTTTTTTTTAAGAGAGAGGGACAGTGAGAAAAAAGAGAGAGAGAGAGAGAGAGAGAATCATTTTTTATTTAGTTTTTCATGTGGCTTTCTTTGCTCGGAGACTTCATTGTGTACGTGGTGCTGGGGTTTGAACTCATGTCCTTGTGCCTGCCAGGCAAGCGCCGTAACCACTGAGCCACCAATCCAACCCCCTAAATGCAAATTTTTTTTTAATTTGCATTTCCCTGATGACTAAAGATACCAAGCTTTTATTTTTCCATAAATTTGTTGCCTATATGTAACAAGTTTTGAACAAAATATTTGCTAATTACATCTAACATTGTAAAATGAAAAGATTTATATAGCATGCCTGTGGGATTTATCACAAGGATGCAGGGCTGGTTCATATCAATAGATGAAAAAAAGTTCTGGACAAAATCCAAAACCATTTATGTTAAAAGCATTTTCAGGAAACTATGACCTGAGAACCTTCTCAAATTGATAAAAGTGTATAACCTAAAATAAATTGATGGATGGCATCCTATGTACTGGTAAGGAGCTAGACACTTTGTCACCCAAATCAGGAATAAGGCAAGCATATCTTCTCCTTTTCCACTCTCCTGGGAGACCTAACTCATGCCATGAAAAATGAAAATGAAAAAAAAAACTTGTATACAGATTGGGAAAAATAATGCATTTCTATACACAAAAGAAATCTCAAAGAAAAAAAGTACTTCTGTAACATAGGGGAATATGGAAAGTTTGCAGAATATAAGAGTAATACTTAAGAAGTCAATAGCTTCCCTACACAACAGCAATGAACAATTGTAATTCTAAATTAAAAATGTACCAAAATAAATAAACTACCAAAATGCATACAAGAACTATACAAGGAAAACTACAAAGCAGTAATGAAAGAAATTAAAGATCTGTGTAAATGAAGAGAGAGTCTGTGTTTGTAAATAGGAAAATTCATGTTGTTAAGCTGTCAGTCCTCCCACAATTGCCCTATAGATTCATTAGAATCCTAATTAAATCCCAACAGATAATTTTGTTGATATCAACAAACTAATTCTAAAGTTTGTATGGAAAGCCAAAAACCCAGAATAGTCAATATAACACTGAGAGAGTTGGAACATTGATCCTGCCCCATAACTATAAAGTTATGGTAATCAAGATATTGTGGTACTGGTAAAAGAAGGACAAAAAGGATTGATGAAACAGGATAGAAACCCCCCAAAGAGATCCATACCAATATAGTCAGCAGATATTTGACAAAGTAAGGAGCAAAGTATTTCAAAGGAGAAAAGAAAGTAATGATACTAGAATATGAGTTGAAAACTTCACATGTTAAAACAGGAAAAGAAAAAGCAAAAAAGAACCTGGGCACAGATCTTCCACATTTCACAAAATTAACTCATATCACATACCAAAGTGTAAAACACAAGACCATAAATATTGTAGAAGTTAACAGATACAGGTGAACTTGAGTTTGGCAGTAACTTTAAAGTATGAGCTATGAAAGAAAAAATGAATAGATTGGACAGCAGTAAAATTAAAAACACATCTACTTTGTAAAAGACACTACTCAGACAATGAAAAAGACAAGCCATTTCAAGAAAATGTTTGCAAAATGATTTCTAAAATACACATGGAACTCTTTAAACAGTTAGAAAGCAAACAACCCAATAAACTGATAAAAGATTAGCACAGACAATTCTCAAAAAGCATATACAGGTAGAAAATAAGCATTTGAAAAGATGCTCAATATATATTTCAACAGGGAGTTTCAAATAATAATCGGGTACCACCACCCACCTATTAAGCTGGCTAAAATCCAAAACACTGAAAGTGTCAAATGCAGGTGAGGATGGAGGGCCACAGAAAGTCTCACTGATGGTTAGTTGCAATGAAAAATGGTACAGAGAATTTAGGATATAGTTTGGCAGTTTCTTAGCAAGCTAAATATAAGCTTACCATATGATTCAGCAATCATGCTCCTTGGTATTTATCCAGATGAGTTGAAAACTTACTTCCACACAAAAAATATGCACACAGATGTTCATAATAATGTTATGTTAATTGCCAAAACTTGGAAACAACCAAAATGTCTTTCAGTAGTTGAATGGATAAACAAACCGGCAGACTCACACAATGCAATATAATCCTGTGGTAATAAGAAATGAGCTATCGGGACATGAAAAGACACAGAAAGAAGCTTAACACATATTCCTAAGTGAAAAGAGCTAATATAAAAGGGTACATGTTATATGATTCCAACTACATGTCATTCTGAAAAAGACGAAACTACAGAGAGCATAAAAAGATCAATGGTTGCTAGGGTACAAAGGGAAGGGAAGGAGTGGGGAATAACTAGATTCCAAGGGAATTTTAGAGCAGTGAAACTCTTCTGTACAAGAGTGTAATGGTAGATTCATAACAGTTGTGTTTATCGAGACCCAAAGAACTATACAAGACCAAACCCTGGGGCTGGAACAGGTATCAGCGGTGGGAGTATGAGGACCCGGTTTCCAACCCAGCACCACATACACAACTAAGTGTCGGAGGAAATAAAACCAAATGAAAAAATCGATATTCGTTCACTCTATCCCTCTCTCTTTAAAAATAAAAAAGACTGAATCTTTATGAAAACTATGAATTTTAGTTGATAATTATGTGTTGATACTTAATATTGGTCCATCAATTTTAACAAATATACCACACAAATATAAGATGTCACTAATAGAGGAAACTATAGAAGAAAAGGATAGTTTGGATGGGAAATTATTACTTTCTTCTCAATTTTTCTTCAAACGTAAACTGCTTTTAAATATAAAGGCTATATTCTTAAAAAAAAAAGAAATCTTGTTGGTGAATCTAAATTATTTTAAAATCTAATTTATCAATAATTTTTCTATTTAAAAGATGTTTTAAAACTTCAGTCATGCCCAACCTGCCTACAGTTATCATCCAGTTAGTTCACTAAAATGAGAATGAACAGATTGGATTACAGTTCTCATAATCCAATCATTTTACCTCTGAATATCCACACATTAACAACACAAGAGTTTTTGGGGGACACCTCATATCCAAACTATAATACAGAGATTATTAAGTGAAAGAATCCAAGCATAGAAACACAAGTACTCACATGTGGAACTTTTAAAAATTGATCACATCCAAGTTAAGAGTAGAAAAGTGGTTCTTAGAGGCTAGGAGAGTAGACACAGTGGGAGATAGAAAAGACTAATGAATGGGTGCTAAATTACAGCTAGATAGGAGTAGGAAGATCTGCTGTACACTTGTACCATAGGGGGACTATAGGTAACAATTACCTACCCTACATTTCAAAATGCTGGAAGAAAGGAATTGTATAAGCTTCTAGCACAAAGAAATAATAAATGTTTGAGGAAATAAATATGTTTAACCTGAATTAAACATTATTCAACATATACAAGTACCAAAAATTGCATGTGTCAGTTGAAATTTTTAAAAACTTAAAAAACTACAACAAAAATAATATCTTAGATTGTGTGTCAAAGGATACCTATTGGTATAAATGAAATGGAAGGATAAATACTAAATATATGCTGTTAGTTGCTTCTGAGCTAGAAAAGATTATTAGAAATATGGGTTTTGGTTTGAAGTGAACTCAGCTCTGTCTGTAATATTAAATATAATAATGATCTCTTTAGATAAAATATTTAAAAACAAATATGGAGATATGTTAACCATTATTAATTCTGACTGTTTGGAATACACATCTGACTTCATTAAATTCCTCAAAAAAATAAGATAATAGACTAGGGTTGTAGATCAGTGCAGAGTACTTGCCTACCATGTGTGAGGCACTGGGTTCAATTCTCAGCACTGCATAAAAAACTAAAAAATAATTTAAAAAAATTAAGATAACAGATTCTCTACATAAAATTTAATTTCATTTTTATATTGAGAACTATGAAATACCTGCCCTCGGATACTATAAATTGTTCTTTCTCTTATATTACGTATGTATTTTATGTATATTCAATTTCCCATATTTAATGGATGTGAAACACACAAACACACTCGCACATAAATATTAAGACAGATTAATGTATGATTACTAGGTGTGAAACAACGACACAGGAGAAGGGGAGAAGAAAGGAGGGAAAGGAGAGATATAATTGATGTTATAGCTTTATATTAGGACCTAAAAGTTCAATCTGTTTTTCTCGGATCATGAAGTTTTTATGGATAGCAGAATTTTCTCTTTCCACTTTTTTCTCAATACCAAAGAAATTATTGAAGAATATGGACTTACTAACTACAGGAAATGATTGTGCTGTGCTTTTCTCCCACCTATTCAGGGTCTATTTATGCACTGAAAGTTATTTTGCAGAGATGGGCCCAAAAACCACAGATGGGAGATGACTCAGGAGAGTGGGATGGGCAAGAACTGCTGCATTTAAACTGTGCTCTCTCAGCTCCCACTGTTCTCCCAGGCTGAAAGGGTACATAAGCTTCTCAAGGCACCAGCCTAGGGTGCAGAAAGAAAGTTACTCTCAGGAAATGTTTTTTCTGTCTCTGTAGAGGACTGCAACTACCAGGTTGAAAATCAATACACCTGGTGTGCCAACATGATAAGGCCGGCAGTACCAACTCCAATCTGCCTGTGTTCAGTGTCATTCTCTCTAATGGAAACTAAATGAATTGGTGCTCAGGTTGCAAAACACTGTTAAAAAGATAAGGTGTGAGTTTTCATTATTCAAGGTTATGTGTATTTACATATGTATGCATACATTTTTTACAACTGGTATAATAATACCCGACATATCTTCTTTAGTAGATTGCTATGATAATAAAGTTAAATTAGTTATTAAGATGTCAAGAAACTCCACTGAAATATGAGTAAATGGGCTGTCTAGTAAAAAAGTCCTAGTAATGCCCACTAATTTGCCAATATTTTAAAATATAAATACCTCGAGATCTATGTTGAAATATTTCAAAACACAAACACAAGTTTTTCAATTAAAGCTTCATATTGCTCATGGTTCTGTAAATGTCCCATCCCTCCCCTTCCCCCATCTTATTTTCTCTCTCCTGCTTCAATATGTCTGCTCAGTTATAGGAGATATTGGGAATATTTTTCTTCTAGTAGGCTTCCTGGAATAAAAGTGATCATCTTCAGAATTCTTGAAATAAGCTGTAACTCATGACTAAGATCCTTTATAAAAACATGAGAAGCTTATTTTGCACACCTTGAGTCTCTATTTATATAAATTTTTTGCTTTTCCTTGCCCTCTGTATCAAGTCAACTCTCAGGAATAGATCTGACAGATAATGCATAAACAATAAACAAAAGGAGTATAAGTTTCCTATAAGGGCTGACTTGTCTATTGCTTATTGATCTATTCACCCACAGCAGTAATTTAAGAATGATTCAAAAGACATTTGGGAGCACATAATTCTCCTAGGTTCTCTTTGCCTAATTTTTATAAAATTTTCCTAAAATAAATTAATTTCTTTTCAATTATGTAAAATTAATCAGTTTAGTATAGTGTCTTTATGTAAAAACAAAGATGGAAATCTTAAAATATGTGATTCCAGTATGGCCCTCCTCTAAATAAAGTAGGTCAGAGGCCACTAACCATCCATTAATATTTTATACATTAACATCAACTCTTTGTTTGTTTATGTCTTGTAAAACAGCTTGAGAAAAATAGTGTATTTAATAGTCTGAAAACTGTGTTATCTGGATGCTTCTGAAGGAAAGGAGTTGGGAGAAAAATACCTTGGCATCATTCAAAAAACAGGTTCAGGGTGCAGACATATGTCAAGTTACCTAACTGGAAAAATATTAGACCATAGAGACACTAATGTTCCTGCTTAATGAAGCCTTTCTTAGCCACCCTTTCAGCACACAGGTTCTTTTCCTTGCCCTCTGTCCCAAGTCAACTCTCAGGAATAAATCTGCTATCTGCCCACCCTTGCACTTATCATTAACATGTATCACCATCTCCACAGAGCATTTCACTGCTTAACAGATCATATGAATTCACCTATACTATGAATCATCTGTCTACTCTGAGAATACGTGATTTACACCTGCAGAACTCTTTGTCTACTCTTATAGACACAACACCTATAACAATACCCAATTTAAATTTATAATTTTAATTAGATGAATTAATTTCATCCAAGGACATTAAAATGGTAAGAACCTGACTAGAGAAGGATAAACCTTGGTTCTATTTCCTCTTTTTGTTTATCCTTATGAAGATTCTAGCAAAAAGTAGTAACCCAGGATACTTCCTCCAGGAAAAGCTCCAGATATCTCTTTTCTTTCTATTCTCTTGTGCCAGGGAGGAGGCTGGCAGCTGCATTCTGGACTCAAGTTTGCCTGAACAGGTTGGGGACAGGTGACTTTGTTCCAGAGTACATAATGCAGTTGACTGCTCCTTTCCTATCTTTGACATTTTCAGATGTGTTGGATCAGCTTTTATGGTGCCCAGTGCTGACTTGATACTTAGGTATTATTTTAGAAGAAAAGAAACTAGCCATTGTCGTTCATATTATTTAAGCCAAATTAGATATGGAAATAGAAGCCTTAGAAAAAGTCTAAAGCAATTATTGGAGTTCTCTTTGGGAATTCAGAGCAAAGTCCAAACAGGAATAATTTATAAATAGTGTATAGTAATAAAAGTAGAAGTATAGCCACAAGAATACCAGAGGCAAATAACTTTCATATGACCTTTAATGATACAAAGTATCATTAAAGCCTATAAAGAAAAAAACTAAGGGATTGAATAGATAAAAATTTTAAATTTCTGTAGAGTTAAATATATAATGAACACATTATTTCAACATGTCTCCTAAAGTGAAGGAAGTAAAGTCAAAAATCAGTGAATGGGATGCCATAAAGCTAAACAGCTTTTATACTGCCAAGGAAACAATCAAAAGAGTCAAGAGGTTTCCGACGGAAATGGAGAGAATCATGGGCTATGATTCCTCTGACAGGGGCCTCATATCCAGAATCTACAAAATCCTCAAAAACCTCAACTACAAAAACACAAACAACCCAATTAATAAATGGGCCAACGAGCTTAATAGAAACTTCTCAACAGAGGATATTGATCAAGCCAATGAATACATGAGAAAGTGCTCTAAATCACTAGTAATCAGAAAAATGCAAATGAAAACCACATTAAGATATCACCTCACGCCAGTCAGAATGGCAAAAATGAAGAAAATAAACAATAATAGATGCTGGAGGGGCTCTGGAGAGATAAGCACGCTAACACACTGTTGGTGGAGCTGTAGACTGGTACAGCCCCTCTGGAAAGCAGTGTGGAGAATCCTCAAAAAACTAGAGATGAGCCCACCATATGATCCTGCTATTCCTCTCTTGGGTATTTTTCCAGAGGATTTAGAATCAGCACATTATAGTGACACAGCAATATTTATGTTCATAGCAGCTCAATTTAAAATTGCTAAATTATGGAAACAACCCAGATGTCCCTCACTGGATGAATGGATCCAAAAACTGTGGTACATATATGACATGGAATTTTACACAGCAATTAGAAACAATGATATTGCAGCCTTTGAAGGAAAATGGATGGCTATGGAAGAAATTATGCTGAGTAAAATCAGCTTAACCCAGAGAACCAAGGATCAAATGTCTTCACTCATCTGTGGAGGCTGGAATTAGACCCGGGACATTAAGAAAGGTGGTCTATTATCATGTGTTAAATCTAGACAAGGTGTAATGTTATACAACCTAATACTTTTTAGAGATGTTGTGGGAAGGGGAAGGGAAGGAAAAGGGTGGGTAATTGGGAGGGGCACTCTTTGGGGTAAATCTACTCTTCAGAATCTATATACATTTTATATTATCTTGTTAAAAACTTGTTTGGTTGTTTAAAAAATAAATTCCTCAATAAAAAATAAATAAATAAATAAAATAGGCAAAATATATGAAATGGTTAAGTTTCAAAAATGTACACAATCACCAATGGTCGGTAAAAATGTGTTTCATCTCACTAATAACTGAACACACAACATGATAGCTACAGAATATAATATTTCATTTTATCAACTCAGTAAGTAGTAATAACTTCCAGGTTCAAACCCCAGCACCACATATGCAACTAAATGTTGGAGAAACTTTTTTAAAAAGGATTGCAACTTAAACTTTTCAACAGCAACATTAGCTTGTTTAAAAATTTGCAATACTCCATAGAATGCAATATTATTGCAGTCAATGCAATGAATAAGATGAGCAGGGAAAGATGCTCATGATATGATACTTTGCAGGTTATCTGTTTACACTTTAATACTTTAATATATTCATTGTATGGTATGTTTACAAATAAAACAGCTTGGGAAGATATATTTATATGTGAATATGGTTGTTTCTGAAGAATGAGTTCTATAAGATTGGAATAAAACTTAATTTTCTATTTCACATACTTTTGTTTTATTAGATCTTTTGTATCAGACCTTTGTATCTTTATAATTTAAAGTATATCTCTGTTTTGAAAAACATTAAAGAGACAGGACATAAGGAACATGAGTTAAATGAGAAACTCAACCTAGAAACAATGGAAAGCTTACATGTACATGTTTTTCTTATTCTTGCTTCACACATCTCACTTAAATATGAGAATGGATTTCCCCTACACATCTTATTTTAATCAAAAAACACTTTGCTTCCTGAGATTTCTGAGTTATGTACCTTTGTTGCTAATTAGATTTCATGTTTTCCATCATGTCTTCCTGAGCTAAGAGGAGCTGTCCTTACCAGATCAGTATAGCAGCTTTAATGATGATTTGGGCAAGAAAAACTGGAGTGATTCCAGAGGACAGCAAATGTAAGGGGCAGTCCTCCCTGCCTCGGGTAATAGATTGTTAAGTGAACTGCAGTTTAGAAATTCTCTGCCAAGAGGAATTGATGGGCTTGTCAGAGGTTCTCTGATTGCCCACTTACAGTTAGGCAGGATTCCTTGAAACCATTAGGTCTTCTGATCTTCAAGGGGTAAATCCCAATAATTTCTTAGCACACACGACACAGTTCTCATCTAGTGGAAATGAAAATTGCATTATATCTTTTGGTTATGCTTTTTATTGATTTTTTTTTCACTTACATTGTACTTCTATCTTTTCTTTCTATGCGATATGGTGGACTGAGGTTTTTCTTTCAAAATTATAGTCCAAAAGTTGCTTACGAATCTATTTCTGTACTTTACCTTCAGATAAACAATCCTTTGAGAGTAAGCAAAAGAACTGTCCACTGTTATGTTTTTAGCTTCCACTGCACTTTAGTATAGAGGCTTGACATAAACACTTCAGTCAGATACACAAGAATGCACTGTGAAATGAGCTCTGGGAACTTTGGCTACTGTTAGGAGATTAAAGAGAATTGCCATTCATAGTCAAGTTTTTTAAGCTGGCTGGCTATAATTTTGGGGCATTAAGTATACCTCAAAGTGAATATACCCATAAAAACTAATGCAAATATAATTATATATATGTAGATCAATAAAAATGTAATGGGGCAGATCTACTTAAATCTTTTCAACTTCTACATTCTTATACATAGAATTCATACAAATAAAATCATTGACTTTATTCCACAGAAAAAACAGATCAATCTTCCTACTACCTAGAAATACTATTAGCATTAATGCCCTGGATATTTAGTCTTTGTGGATTTTTACGTTGGTTCTTATCTGCAGAATACTTAGTGTTCTTGGCTTAGACTTGAAATGTTTTTCAAGCTTTACTTGCTCTATCCTTAGTAACTCTTAGGAAAAAAGATAGCTGATTCTTTTGAAAATTAGGCTTAGAATCATAACAGAGAAGAAAACAAAGAATTTAAAACATACACTTAAACTGAAAGTTGTTAAAAAGAAAACTATGCCTTCCATGTATATGGGATAAATCATTCAGCAATTAGAATAACTCTTTTAAGGACAACAGGCAAATGTTGGAGCAACTGTGGAGCACTGTGTTTGTGCAATCAATATTACAATATTAGCAAAGCTTCCCAAACCATCTTCCTTCTTTCATATTTGCCTCCACCCTTCATTCTCTTTCTAAACATAGCAACAGAGCAAAGCTATCAAAACACCTCACTCTCTGGCTCAACACCTTCCAGTGTGTTCTTTCCTCATTCAAGCCTCATTCAAGATAATCAGCCCCCAACCCAACCCCAGTTGCCCTTTTAGGCCCATCTAGTTCCAGCCTCTGCTCAGGCTATTCCATCTGCACTGTTCTCCTTTCTGTTCCAAGATCTCACAAGGCACTGGCCCAGCACCATGCCTTTGCGCCTGCCGTTTCCTTTCCTTGAACCAATGTCTTTCCAAACACACATTGCTGAAAACTCAGTCCTTGTCTCTGATGCCAATCCAATAAGGAGGACATGTGTTTGTTTTGGGGTTTTTTTGTATTTGTTTGTTTATTTATTTCTTATTCATCACCAGATCTTCTAGCGCTTTTCCTAGAGTTCGAATTACTTAATTCCTGTGGTACTGTCTGCTACAGGAAAGATACCTCTGCCTAGGATGGGGAAGAAAGGTAATCCTGTCCACCACCCCATCCCCATCCCATCACCCCTCTCCCAGAATAAAAAGGGCAAGGTTAGGAAGGGGGAGGGAGAGAAGAGAAAGAAACATGTACAGTTTTGAAAATAAGCCCTAGTGTCAGAGCAACATGGAACCCGGCTGTACCTAGGACCACTTGGCAAACCGTGTTTCTTTTGCTCCTGTATTCTGACCATTCTGGTCTTCTTGCCATTCAACACACCAGTCGAACTCAGCCCTCAGGCTGTTTGCACTCACAGTTCGCCCTCCTTGGAACATCAGTCCTCCAGATGTGCAGGTGGCTCACATAGGCATTTTATTCACCTCCTCATTCTTGTTTTTGTTCAAATGTTACCTCCTCAAAAGTCTTTTCTGGCCACCTAATGCGAAAATTACAGTCACTATTATTCTTTCCTTTTTTCTTTAAGAGAGAAGGACAGTGAGGGAGAGTGAGAGAGAGAGAGAATCAATTTTTATTGAATTTTTCACACGGCTTTCGTCGCTCTGACATTTAGTTGTGTACATGGGTGCTGGGGTTTGAACCCGTGTAGTCGTGCATGCCAGGCAAGCACCATAACCGCCAAGCCACCACTCCAGCCCCACTATTATTCTTAATGTTCTTTCATACTTTATTTTTTATAGTTCTTGTCATTTCCTAAGACTAATTTACAGATATATCTATTTTTATACTTTTATTGCTGTATCCCCTATAACCATAATGGTACCAGGTACAGAATAGGTACTCAAAAAATATATGTTGAGCTCATGAGTGTTGAATGAAATGCCCAGAGGAGTTGCAAGTTGAAGTTCATTTTAGCCATTATTTGTAGGAAGAAAAGGACTTATATGCATATACAGCCTTTCAGAGCTCAATAAGCTCATAATTAGAAGACATCTTCTATAGTTTTAAATTCACAATTACTTCCTGTTCTAGGAGAAAACATTTAGGACAATGATGAAAATTGCTGATGTTTTCAATGCAGCAATGGTGAAAAAGGTTCATATGGCAACAAATCTGACTTTCGTTCTTATCAGCTTAGTCTGCATAAAACTGTCTTATAATTTCCAAATCCGACAGTTTTTCCCCTCATCTACATTTAAAATAATTATTTGTGACCTTATCCTTATTTTTTTAAGAAAATTGTGCATTTGCTGAAATACAGTGAAATATTCAGGAAGAAATCATGCATTTAAAGCCCCAAATCCTCTTGTAAGAAGCATTCTCTAATCCCATATAGTTTATAGAAAATATTCATCTAATCTCCTACTGTATTATTATTCCTTATATTTAAGGTAATAAAAAGGAAATTAAGTTGCATGTTTTCCATACTAATTTGTGGCTTCTTTTTAAAAAAAAATCAGAGGAATAGAATACTATACATATGTAATGTGTGTTCTCTCTTCTTAAATTGCCATTTTCCTATATTACAGCTTTTATAATAATAAGTCTATATACTCATTCTTTCCAATCTCAATGAAAAGTTTTGTGCAAGTACTTAAGGAAACTTCTATGATTATAAAATGTCAAGCTCCCATAAAGCATTTTCTGAACCAGAGACAGGAATATATGAAAATTAGAACTAAAAGAGAATTTTAAATACATTCCCCAATCCTTGGACAATCTCTGTCGTTGGTTGGTACTTCTGCTTTTTCTATTGTAAATAGAATTTCTAATAGAGACTTTTTACTGGAAAAGGAAACCAAGGAAGACCACACTCGACAGATATTCAGTAGCTGGTGCAAGCCACATTTGCTTGGATATTAATTAATAAATACAATATAAAGGCTCTCCATGTTCATTTTATATAAAATTGATACTGGTTTTAGAATTCATCTTTAATAAATTAAGTTATTATCTGTATATTAAAGCATTTGCTACTCCAGCTTCTCTGCTTTTAACTCTTAAAATACTATCAAAACAACAATGCCTACACCAATTTTTACAATATCATATCTAATGAATAGGAAAGTGAAAAACATAAAATCAGCAAGGCAGATATCCATTTGTTTGTCTTAACTATGTCAGGATATTCTTAGAAATCAGGAAATGAAAGACAACAACATTTTGACTCTAAACTACAAACTGTAGTGAATTAACAGGTAGGCAAGCATTGCCTCTGGAGAGAGCCTGTGGAGGATTCTAAAATATTATTACCTGTTATATTTTTACATCATATTCGTAAGAGCTTACTTCTATGCCAGTGCCAGTGATAGGCATCAAGAATGCATTGCTGGGGCTGGAACGGTGGCTCAGCGGTTTCGGCGCTTGCCTGGCAAGCACGAGGACCCAGGTTCAAACCCCAGCACCACGTACACAACTGAGTATTGGAGCAACTAAAGCCATGTGAAAAACTAAATAAAGTTGTTTCTCTCTTTCTCTGTCTCTCTCACTGTCCCTCTCTCTGGAAAAAAAAATTGATTCTCTTTGTCTCTCCCTCTCTATCTCACTGTCCTCTCTTTAAAAAAAAAAAAAAAAACTATGCTTAAAAAAAAAAAGAATGCATTGCTGAATGAGCAGACACGGTCTCTTCACTCAGGAATTTCAGGCCATCTACCTGACTTTGCATTGTAATGATGTGTACGGGTACACAAACCTGCCCAGAGGGGCAAGTGAGAGTGGGGGGCATGCAAACACACACATGCACAACACAGGTGCAGTTTTCCGATACTTTTCAAAGAGAGGAAATGGGCAGTTTCAATGTCACTGCCTGCTGCTTAGAAAAGCAGAGGTCATGAATGTTTCATTGATATAACTCAGATGTTATCCTTTATGAATGAAGGGTTTCTATGCAACTTGATTGTGAAAACTATCTGCCTACAGGAATTCACAGAAAAAAAGAAAACTATTTTAAGTGGGTGTTTCCTGCATGAAAAAGGATTATGATGATGCATTGTCAATTTTAAAATTGCACAGATTTTGAGAAAGTCATGACCACAACCACAGCAATGAAAATGCCATCAGTAATTCATTCTTCCTACACCACAACACTTGGCTTGGAATAGCGCATATTTTTGGCTACATCTACATCTCTGATTAATATTTTAAATGCAGGAAATATACAATCATGGCATTTAAAGAAATGAACACTGATGCATATTGCCTCAACTTAGAGAAAAGAGTAAGAGCAATTTTTATCATGTTACAATACACATACAAAACAGGGTGTGTGTGTGATCAGTTAGATGATTTTGAAATACATTTTATTTACTCCTTAATATGCATTCACAATTCCTCCCATTGGCATTAATGGAAAGTATTCACATGGATTGAGAAAAAGTGAGCTTTATGTGTGTATATTTGTATATTCAAGCAAAAAGTTTACATACTCTCAAAGAAACCTATTTTTTTCCTATTTGATTGTTTTAACGTTAAATTTAGTTAAAATCAACCATACATCTTGCATGAGGCAGGGAAAAGAAATACAATTAGCCAGGAGGTGTTAAGTAGCTCAACATATATTTCCACAAATTGTTCTTATTTTCCTTAACCAGAGATGTCTGGAGCTAGTTTCCTAATTTCTCTTTCTTACTAGATGGGGATTATATTGTCATCATGCAGAGAGAGAATGACCCCAGGAGGATCCCAGTTGCTTTCCTTGTTGTCCAGCAACATACTTCGGTAAGAGGGGTTGTCCAGAAGGTCCTGGTACTGGCAGCACTGTACATACCTCCCATGGGTAGCATTCTGCCCCCATGGGGTCTAGCTTTGCCTGAAATCCTGCTCAGTACTGACAAGGACCATGCCTTAATGCCCAATATACAGATTACAGAGTAGAATGTATCCAGCACACAGGCCCATGTGGGAAACTGGGAGCATCATTCATCTCTGACATGACTTCAGCTGGCATTATGTGACACTTGGGGAATTTTCCCAAGACTACTTTCCTCAGAGAGTTTTTATATATAAAACAGTTAATGTGTTTGATGCATATTTTATATGCTCACTAGATGAAAGTTTGTCTGTGAAGAGAGAACCACTTTCAGTGAAAACACTAACGCAGTTATCTATCCATCTTGGGAAATCAGAGTCTGTTTCTCCCACATATTTCCTCATCAGTCCACAGATACTTCCACTGTGATTCTTTGGAGCTATATACAATTTGTAATTTGTGATTTTTAGCATCTTCATAGCGCAAACAGAAACACAAAGATGACTGCCAGGCAAGGCGCTTCAGAGAGTTAGGGAAGAGATCATTATCTATAATATTTCTGAGATAAATAAAACTACTGCAGGTAAATATATTTGAAAACAATGTTTCCTGCCCTATATTCAGAACAAAGATGAATTACCAGTCACACTTTTAGGTTTTCTTTTAATTACTCAAAAGCAAAATAAGCAGCTCATCTCTGATTCTCCTGAGTTCACATGAGTAGGTTTAGACATTGATTCCTTAGCAGCATGTCTGAGAATACCAAAGCTGCAGCTCTTATCTGACGAAATTCAGTATATCAGCTTGTTTCCGTGTATCCATCAGGATGAAAGACTGATAGTTCTTCAGCTGCTGTTTTAATCACAGCATTTCACAGCAGAGTTGTATGACAGCTCTCTTTTCTACCAGGACTACCCATTGTACTTCCACCATTCACATCAAGTGTAGATGAGTTCTGCTGTGTCAGAAACAGAGTCCAATGCTGATGGCGGGGGATGCAAAAATTTCCCAGTACTTTGGAAGGCATTATTTTAATAACTACAAAATCAAATCTTAACATCTAAATGACCATATGTGTTTATACACTTGGATTTTCTCCCTTCCTCATTACATACTAAAAGAATTAGTTTCTGCTTAGGACACTTACAGATTAAATACTTTGAGATTGATGATTGCTGCTATTGACTCCAAGTTCTATGGTGATAAACCATGATCCCCAACCCTCTCAGCCATTTATGACTATTCCTCTGTCCTCTTTAGGAGGTAGGAGGAAGATTACTATTAGGAAGGTACTCACTAACAAGCCATTATTTTCTTTAGTTTCCAACATCTCTATGGTATTAAATGGTATTAAAATTAGCCATAGCTTCTAGTTTCCTAAAAAAAAGAAAGAAAGAAAGAAAGAAAAAACCCTAAAAAACCTGAGAGAAACCTAAAAAAAATCATTTGGGATGTTGGAACCACAACATGGTAACTATGTAGCAACTGTGCTTAAGATTGATAAATTTAGGATACTCCTGCTCAAATACAGATAGGCAGTGACTCTTCAGTTTATCTCATCTGGTGCCAACTTTATATATTAGAGCTCAAAAATTTGTGGGCCTTGAAGAGCCAAACACAGCTTGGAAAACAAATCTCACTACTCTCTACTGCCTGACAAGTACTAACTGGTTAAGTGATCTTATGGATTATTGGTTAACAAAAGATGTAGTTTTCTCACTTGTAAAATATAAGTGAGGGTGCTTCCCCGGGGGGTTGTGGAGGTTGCTCAATGGTAGAGTGCTTGCCTAGCAAATATGAAATCTTGGTTCAATCCTCAAAGCCACAACGATAAAATAAAACCTCTGTGGCTACACCTACACTCAGAATAATTCATTAAAATAGAAGAAGTACAAAACTTTAAAAAAAAAGTATTTCCCCAGTGGAGTTGTGTTAAAAATCACATAGTGATTCTGAAGCCATAATGAGTAAAATCTTTCTACACAGTAAATACTCAATAAATAGTAGGTATTCTAGGTTGCTGGGTATTGGATTAATTTTAGAAATGAGGAAATTTAGTCCTAAACTAAGTGAGACACTGTTAATCATGAGACCAGAGTGAAATTCCCGATGTCTAAGCAGGGCACCATTGTCTGCATAGTTCTCTGTAGTGTGTGGAAGGTGTGTGTGTGTGTGTGTGTGTGTGTGCGTGTTTAATTCAGGTGTCATGGGGCTGGTGCCCCTTCTACTTAGCCAAGATAGGTGGCTTATCCTCAGTGTCACTTCCTCTTTTCTTTATTAGGAAACCTGAGATACTCAGCCATCAATAATAACACTAGATCTTGATCTAAAATACTTAGGCTCTTTTCTCACTTAGACACCCCCACAATGGGAAATCTTCTGTAGAATAACTTGGAACCACTATAATGACAAACTTTATTAGAAAAAAAAAGCAGCTTTCTTAGCATGCATAAGGCCATGCATTCAAACCTCAGTTCTGCAAAACAAAGAAAGAAAGGCAGACACAGTCACATGCAGTTACATGTAGTAATCAAGAGAACATGAGGCATGTAAGGTGGCAGGTGTCAATGACACAGATGTGAACTACACAGGCAAGATCTTTGCTTGTGTCTTAGTCCGTTCTGTGCTGCTGTAACAGACACAACAAATCTGGCCATTTGCAATGAGCATAAATTCCTTGGCTCATGGTTCCAGAGGCAGGGAAGTCTAAAATTGAGGGACTGCCTCTCAAGAGACTTCTTGCTATATCATCCCTTTGGCAGAAAAGCAAAGAGAAGGTAAGAGATAGAAATGAGCCAAAATTGTCCTTTCATAAGAAACTCACACCTGAGATATGGCATTAATCCATTCATGAGGCAGAACCCTCATTACCTATCACCTCCTAAATTTCTTAATATTGTTATATTAAGTAAATTTCAACATGAGTTTGGGAGTTGATAAGCACTCAAACCATAGCAGCTTTCTTAAGCTTAAATTGTAGAAGGTGAAAGAAAAACGTCAGCACACAACGAATCTGAGTAATCCTAGGCAAGTCACTTTGCTTAAGAAAGCCTCAGTTTCCCCATTCTTAGAATTTAGGAATTATTTTAGGCAAAATGTGTCATTACCTGGGAAAATAAAATATTAGTACACTATATCAAAATTTTCATTCCAGATGCACCAAAGAATTAAATGTGAAAATATGAATCATAAAACTTTTAGATTAACTAGAATATAATTTTGTGCATAAGGGGTTCTTAAGTAAGATTAAATAATTATAAGTAATAAAAGAAACCTTACATATATTTAATTCCATGAGGGGAAAGTTTATATGGCCATAGACCCAATACCAAGTCAAAAAATAAAACATTGAGAGAAAATATTTTCAAAACATATAATATACCAAATCTGCAAGAAGATTTGAAAATTTTAATCTACCCATTATAAAAATGAACAAAACCTGTGAAAATGTGTTTCACATATCAGAAAACACAATATCAGTCCTAGTCAGAAAGATACCAATTATAAAAAGAAGAACACACCAAACTTCTAACTCTGGTCCAACAATTTGACAAAGTCTTTTAAGACTGATAGCATCCAGCACAGACAAAGGTTTAGAAAACATGTTTTCTCTCACACAATAGTGGTATGATCACAAATATTTGGAAAAAGTAATCTGAAAATATTTATTAAACTGTAGCATCACATAACCCTTGACCCCCAAATCCCACTCTGGGAATGTGTCCAACTGAAATAAAATGGAAGTACTTTAAGAAACATGTATAGTGATTTGTGGCAGAATTATTTATTGTAGGAAAAAACCTGGGAACAGCCTGAAATATCCATCTATAAAATATTTTTTTATGAATCATGTTATACGCATTCAAAGCTTCTCAATGAGTTCTTAAAAAGGATTAAAAATATTCGCAGTAATTAATTTGGGAAAAAATTTCAATATATTTTTCTTTTTTTTTTAAGAGAGAGGGACAGTGAGAGAGACAGAGAAAGAGAGAAACAACTTTATTTAATTTTTCACATGGCCTTAGTTGCTCCAACACTCAGTTGTGTACGTGGTGCTGGGGTTTGAACCCGGGTCTTTGTGCTTGCCAGGCAAGCGCCGAAACCGCTTAGCCACCGCTTAGCCACCGCTCCAAACCCTCAATATATTATTCTTGAAAACATAAATTACCCAATGATATATGTTATTTGATCACAATATTGTCCTTAATGATAAATATAAATGTATTTTATTTACATAATAAAATAATAGTGATGGACATTTCAGGACCCATATAAATCAGTACCTATAAACTTCCAATAGAGAGGAAGCTTTAGAAGACAAAGGGAAATGATCTATTTGCATTTAGCACTGCTGCACTCTTTGAAGTTATTACACTCTTGCTTCAAGTGTGTAATAACTTAAAATTCAAATTCTTAAATAAAACACACACACTGCAGTGAGGACTTGAGCAGAGCTATGTCCAGAAGGCTAATGGAGTACGCAGGAGAGGGCAATTCACTTTGAGGCAGTTAGAATATACCACAGAGGGGAAGGCCCCTGAGCTATGTCTTGGATTCAACTTTCATTGATTTATGATTTTGGGAATATGGGATCCTGGCCTGATCTTCTCATTAACTCCACAGATGCCCCTTTAGTAGCTTGATTCTACCTTCTAAATATATCTCAAAAATATACCTTCTCTAAAATACATATGAATGACCTTTAAACATAAAAAAGTACTCAAACCCATAAAAAGAAATTTGAAATTAAAATGATATACAAATGATTGAAGATACATCAATCATTTGTATCTTCAAAAAATTTGATAATAACACTCCAGTTAAGCAATAAAAAATACTTCCTAATGGTGGGAGTATTTATAGATCCAAAATATGGAGAGCCATTTGGCAAAATCCATCAAAATTTATAATTTGATCCCATTCTTCATTCCTACAAATATATTCCACAAGTATATTTACATAGATACATAAAACCATGCATACAAAAATGTTCATAAGTACAACTCTACACTACTAAAGGGTTAGAAATAATGTAAATGTGTTCAAAAGGTAATAGATTTAGTAAATCCATAATGAAATACTATATAGTCTTGAAAAGAAGAATAAGGCCTATGTATTGGTACTTAAATGAAGTTTTATATTTTATTACATAATAAGCCAAGTGTGTTAGTCTCTTATGAACCTATACATACATAAACACACAAATATAAACATATACATACACATTTATATATTTATAGACTCTTCCTGAAAAGATTCATAAGTACTCATTTAGAGATTAAAGACATTTAATATAATTTCACTACTTCAGAGCAAAATACTTAAATCCTTAAAAACATTATGCACATTCCCACATATTCTGTATTATCAAATTAAGCATGGCTTGAACATCTACGTTAAGAAATTTCAGAAGTAATTTTGTATGTCAGACCACAGATATACCTTATCTTTCACCTTGCATGAAAATCAAATCAAAATGGATCAAGGAATTAGGAATAAAACCAGCTACCTTGCAACTGCTGCAAGAAAAGTTAGGACCAATACTCCAGCATTTGGGAGTAGGCAAAGACCTTCTCAACATGTCTACTAAAGTGAAAGAAGTAAAGTAAAAAATCAATGAGTGGGATGTCATAAAACTAAAAAGCTTTTGCACAGCCAAGGAAATTATCAAAATTGTCAAGAGACTTCATACAGAACAGGAGAGAATCATGGCCTGTGGTTCTTCTGACAGGGGACTTATATCCAGAATTTACAAAATCCTCAAAAATCTTGCTAAATAGAAACTTCTTAACAGAGGACATCGAGCAAGCCAATGAATACATGAAAAAGTGCTCCAATTCACTAGTAATCAGAGATATGCAAATGAAAACTACATTAAAATTTCACCTCATGCCAGTCAGATTGGTAAAAAATGAAGAATATAAATAATAATAAATGCTGGAGGGGTTGCAGAGAGAAGGAACACTAGCACACTGTTGTTGGAACTGCAGACTGTTATAGCCCCTCCGGAAAGCAGTGTGGAGAATCCTAAAAAAATTAGGGATGAACCCACCACATGATCCAGCTATCCCTCTCCTGGGTATTTTTCCAGGGGAGTTGGAATCAGCACATTATAGCAACACAGCAAAATCCATGTTCATAGCAGCTCAATTTACAATAGCTAAATTATGGAGCCAACCCAGATGCCCCTCACTGGATGAATGGAATAAAGAACTGTATATATAAATATACATACATACATCATGGATTTCTGCTCAGTAATTAGAAATAATGATATTGTAGCGTTTGAAGGCAAATGGATGGCTAAGGAAGAAATCATATTGCGGGAAGTTAGCCTAACCCAGAGAGTCAAGGATGGAATGTTTTCACTCATTTGTGGAGGCTGGAGCTAGACCACGCCTGTGTATTAGACCCAGCAAAGGGGTAGTAACACACAATCTAGGGCATTCATAGATATGTATTGGGAAGAAGGGGGGAGAGGGAGGAGAAAGGGTGGAAGAATAAGGTGGGAGCTAGGGGATAAATCCAATTTAAGAGTATATATATATCATGTTGTTACTTTGGATGCATTTTTGATTGTACAAAAATTAAATTTCTTTATAAAAAGGAAGTTTCAGATATAATTGTATATGTCAGACCACAAATACATCAAGCAATCCATGACCTCTGCTACCTTTACAAATTGATACCTTCAGATTGTTAGTCTTTGTTCATGCATCTTCTTCCATGCCTACTCTTCTGATGAGTAGACTTGTAAAAGATTGGTTTATAATTTGATATATAATTGCACCTTCATTACCACCATAAGTTACCATTGTAATGCTATTTCTTACCACTTCTTATACCTGATATTATATGTTTATTGGTTTCACTAAACACAAGGACACATACATGAGGAAAAGGACTGTCTGTCCTGTTTATTAGTACATCTCCATCACTTTGACTATTGTCTAGCATAGAATAAATGTTCTTTATCTCTCTATTGGATAAGTTGTAACAGACCAATATTTTAAAGCTATAGATAAAATTATTTGAGCAATAGAAATAATAAGAGCAGGGAAAAAGGGAAGCTGGAATGAAATTTGTGGGTGGATTATGCTATAGCCCATCCAACTCCCTTTACTAGGCCAGTGTACCCACTTCTCAGCAGCTGTTCATGTTGGCTGCTAGCATCTCACAATTGCTTCTTTTCCAGAAACTAAACTGGATCAAATGGGAGTCATCTTTCCCAAGAAACTACCTCTCCAACCCTGGGGCATATTACTGCCAGTGTCTGGCCCTTTTGCTTCTAAGTCAGGACAACTCTGAGGTATTCCCTAGAAATCTGTCTAAATCAAGATTTCAGAAGAAATCACATCTGTGTTCAGCAACATGTCATGCCATGTTATACACTCCCTTCATTCCCTTCTTCTTGAGGGCTCTCAGTGCCCTGGTAGTAAAGGAATGGGCTGCTGAGACGTAGGAAATTCTTACCTGTGGAAGTGCACTTGAGACTCCCCTGAAACTTCTTGTCCTGCAGAAATAGATCATCATTCCAGTTATAGAAGAGCTCCCTCCTCCAGCCCACCCATGCTTTAAGACCATGTAGATATCTCAAATGATGCAAGGTTGCTCATTAGACTTGCCCTCTGCAGGATTTGCCTCATCTTCCCCTACCTGACCATCAGACCAATAAAGAGCAGCAAGTTACAACATGGTCCAACTCAGAACAGCTGGGCCTACTGAGGAAAGAGAGGAATTACATGTTGAATGGCCTACAAGAGCTCCCAAATATTTGTCAAGAAGAACCTATGAAGTAGCAATGGGAGTGTACCTCAACAGTCCTGGATCACGAGTGAAGATATAGCTAGACAGGAGAGTTTGCCAATTTTAGGTATATTCTTTTATGACTCAGAATTTAACACCTGGGACAAAATCCTGCAGGCCAATTCTGACATGCTCTTTGCACAACTTGGAAGCTGGAAAATCACTGGCCTGTACTGGGTCATTTTGAGATGCCAGACTGCTGTGACAAATTGTGGAGAAAGAGATCGAATGAGTCACTGAAAGCAGCACACTAATAGCACACTAAGACCAAAAGACCCAGTTTTCCTTGGGAATACCTAAAGGACACTCCATTTACCAAGGCAATACAGAATGCATTGGTAAGGGAAGCATGCATATCAATGAGAATCGTGTAATGGCTGTCATCTTTAGGCCGGTCAGAGAGCAGATGCTGTTTTAAAGCTGACCTGCTATAAATAATCAATGTGATTGATCCCTAGAATAACAAAAGCAGGGTGGCAGTATTTAATTGTCAGAAGTAAAGTGCAATAGGCAACAAGGTCAGAATAAAAGGCAGGGGAGTCTGACCTGCAGGGAGTTACCTAGCTGGCTAATACAACACAGAGTTCCTAGAAGTCAGACAGATTTGCAGCCAGTAATGTATTGTTTGCTATAACAATGTATAATCCAAAGAGATCAAGAATGAATGAGCATAAGACTGAGGCCAGATACCCCAGAGGAAAATCAAGGTCCTGGCATAAGTCCCAGTTCTCAGCCCCAGAAACTATAATTTGAAGAGGAGTCTGGGTTCCCAGGAGAAAGAGCTCTGAAAAACTATGTCAAGCACAAATAACAATGAATCTTCCAGTCCTCTCTCATGTGATCTAAGGCTGTTTACTCAAATAATCACATACTGAAGAACATTTTGAAAGCTGTGAATAGTTAATGTTGATTCTGGAAAATAAACCATGATCAAATCATGCCCCATCTGCCCCATTAGAGTAAGGTAGTACATATTTGTTTATTTGTATTTTTTAAGAGAGAAGGACAGTGAGAGAGAGAAAGAGACAGAGAACCATTTTTATTGAGTTTTTCACATGGCTTTCATTGCTCCGACACTTAGCTGTGTATGTGGGTGCTGGGGTTTGAACCGGTGTACTTTCACATGCCAGGCAAGCGCCGTAACTGCCGAGCCACCGCTCCAGCCCCTATTTGTATTTTTTACACTGCATCAGTATGTATATGGTAAATAAATCTCACCTACTCTAGCTCCAAATGCTCGTTCTTGTGCCTCTTCTTTACTCCCAAAGACTTTAAGTCATCTCTTACTTGTAACTACTAAAATACTTTTCATTATTCTATTTTATTTTTTTATTTTTAAAGAGAGAAGGACAGTGAGAGAGAGAAAGATAGAATCAATCTTATTTAGTTTCCCATGTAGCCTCCGCCGCTCCAACACTTCGTTGTGTACGCAGTGCTGGAGTTTGAACCCGCGTCCCCATGCATCTGGGCAAGCGCCAAGCCACCGCTTCATCCCCTCATTATTCTATTTTAAATCACTCAGAATGCTATCAGAATTTTCTACAAAAACGGGAAACCCCCTACATCAATTCTCTGCTTAACACTTAAAAACATTGAATGGCTATCATCTTTCTCTACTTCAAAAATGAAGACCAGTCATAGTCTGGCCTCAGTTTAGTGGCCAGCCACATATCCCTGCTCCCTGTTCTGAGCACAAGTGACTTCAACAATTGGCCTTAACGGTTCACCCTGAGTTTCTAGCAAAGCCATTTTCATTTTCACTGTCTGATAAGCCCTTTGCCCTTTGTCTACCAGTTCCTCCCAAGGCAATGATCTTGATTGGATAAATAAATGACAAATCAGAGGCCCCTATCACCAGTGGTTCAAAAGAGACTATGTGAGCCACTGAGAAAGCGAAGAATGCTTCCTTGGGAACTAGTATTTTAGACCCACAGCGTCAAATACCCTTTGACAAACTTCTCTGGAAACACAATTATTTTCCATGTAGCAAATTTTCTCATTCAACAGCTGGCTCAGGTATTCCCCTTACACACTCCTATTCCTAACTCTTCTTTCTTTCACTTGGGTTTCCACAGAATTTTATTCTAATGGTTTATACCATATAAGATGTTATTAAAATTATAGATGATGTCTAATAATTTTTATATTCTTAGAATTTAACATCGTTCTCGGCACATAGTCTATATACATTGTTATGAAACTGAATTTGTATACATACTCCTACCTACCAAATAATAACTGAGCTAGGGTATCTAGAATTTATAGGTAGGTTTCCTTTCAGCCTTTTTCCTCCACCTCCTACTCAAACTTTATTTTGGTATTCATATTTGACTTTATTGGATTTATTTGAGATGTTAATTTGCGATCCTATCATTCATTAACTGGTAGAGCTTAACCAACCACTTCAGATGTTTAAGGAAGAAAATAAAAAGAAATTATTTTACCAGTTTTATTGTGTTAATTTTTATTACATAAATTTCAAGCATTTGCAACAGTAAAGAGAAAATTATAATGAATGCCTTTCTTCAACAATTACCAACTTAGAGCCAATCTTGTTTCACAAATAATCCCAATTATCCCCATCTCCAGGTTATTTTGAAACAAATAAGAGATGTCATATTGTTCATCCATAATTATTTCTCTACATGTATGTCTCAAACATTGCTAAAAACTGTGCTTGAAAACATAATCATAACACCATTACCACTTCTTTAAAAAATGTCAGTAATAACAATATCATCAAATGTTCAGCACTCACTTTTTTCAAATACTTTTGAAATTTTTCAATCACCTGCTTCATGGAAGGAAATAATGAAAAAGTCTGCTCATTTTTCACAAACTAGACTCAGTGTGTTCTTTATAGTCAAGAACATAGCTCAGTAAGTTTAAATAATAGTACAACTAAATTATTGACAATAGAAATTAATACAAGTGTACCAATAAGAGTTAATAAAAGTATATAAATTTCTTTGCAATATCAGAGAAAGAAAAATAACAAGGAGTGTTTCAAGTCCTGTTCATCCAGATTTTTCAGTATCCCCAGAGAGATGGTGTTTAAATCGGTCCCTCTGTGGAGATCACAGTAAAGAATAGATTGCAAAAGATGAATGTGGTAGACTTGAGTATTTTTGTGGAAAACATCTAATTTCACCTTTTTATTATGTAATTACTGATTGATTACTAGAAACTAAAGCTAATAGAGAAGTACTAAGATTCTTTTCCCCAAAGGAGTAAAGTAATGACTCCAAATTATGCAATATTTTAAAAGATGGATTAAAATGTTATTTGCAATTTAAATTCTCTATAGTCCTCAAATTTCTCTTTCATGGTGGAGTAAAAACCACATTTACAGTGAACACATCACATAATAAGGAATTTATACAAATACATTAACTCCTCAAATGTTTTCTCCTGTACTTTTAAAGGTGAAAGTAATGACTCTATTACTCTCCTCACCAAAGCAATATTTTAAGAAAAGCAAACCCATTCAATTAGCCATTATTAAATATCCCCCCCCCCTTATTGAACTGCATGTTTGTGTTGGCACCTGAAACTAGTATGTTGAAATTCTAATTCCCAAGTCACGATATTTGGAGATGGGCATTTGGAAGATAATTCAGTCAAGAGAGCTTTCTCTCCTCTCTCCCTTCCCCATCTTCTCCTCTCTGACATTTGAGAATACAAAGAGATCATGTCTACGAAACAAGATGAGGACCCCTACCAGTGTCCAACACTCTGGATCTCTAACCTTGGACCTCAGCTTCTAGATTCATGAAAAATTAAATGTCTGTTGTCTAAGTCCCACTATCAATGGAAATGTTATAGCAGCCTGAATAAAAAATACCCAAAACATAAACTAAGACCTCCATAATAGCAAAAAGTATTATTTGAATATTCTACTCTTTAATCTTTTGTCTTGACATAAAGAGACACAGTTTAAGATAGAGCTAGGGACAATGTTTTTGCAAGTGAGAGAATCGGTAAAAAGAGGTAGAAATTGTCAGGTGTGGTGACGCACACCTGTAGTTGTAGTGACTCTGGAAGCTGAGGCAGGAGGATCACAATTTCAAGGTCAGACTTAGCAACTAAATAAGGGCTGTAAGCATTTTAGTCAGACTCTTCTCAAAATAAAAAGGAACACTTCTCAGTATTTATTACGAAGAATTAAAGTCATCTTATTACAGTGATATATGCATACCCATATTTATAGCAGTATATTTCACAATAGCCAAACTATGTGAAATAGTGTCCATCAACAGATGAATGAATAAAGAAAATTTAGTATATATACACAATGCAGTTTTATTTAAGAAAAAATGAATTATGGCAATTGCAGGAAAATGGATAGAACTAGAGACTATCATGTTATGAGAAATAAATCAAACTCAGAAGGTTAGGGTCATGTTTTCTCTCATTCGCAGAAACTAGAGAGGAAAAAGGAAAACAAAAGTTGGATGGCTCTTCTAAAAATCAAAGAGAAATCAGTAGAAGAAAGGGACCAAGTGGTGGGAGGGAGAGATGGAGGGAGGAAATGCTGGAGAGTGATATTGGCTAAATTATATTGTATTATGTGTGAGTATATGAATATGCAACAACAATCCCATCAATATGCACAACTATAATGCACCAATAAAAATATGGAAAAAATTTAAAAGAATAAAAGGGACAGAATGTAGCTCAGTGGTTAAGCAGTCCTGGGTTTAGTCACCAGTAAAGAGGAGGAATAGATTGAAGGGAGAAGGAAATAGAGAAGGAAGAAGATAGTGGAGGAGGAGGAGATGCCATAGTTAAAATAATGCTGAGTGATATTAGAGAAAGAGAGTCAGATCTGAAGTTTATACTGTTCTATGCTACATGCTAGTTTTCCAGTCTAAGCAAGTCTCTCCTCTGGGTCTGATTTCTTTCCTGACAAACAATTGGAAGTGCTAGATTAGATTTGCAAGGATCTTTTCAGTTAAGGAGTTCTTTTTGAATAATAGAAGATATTCCAGGAAAGCTGTCAGAAAATCATCTTAACACATACTTATTGCTAAGCAAAAAGAAAAAGAGAGAGAGAGAATATGGTTGACTAATTTACTGGACCAGTGACTCCATCCACTCATCTACATTTGAATAAGAGTTTTCATGGAGAATCCCATTTCTTGCAACATCCCAAATAATACATAGCACAAAAACTTATTGAGATAAGCTTCAGGTGAGAAACAGAAAATACACATTTTAAATGTCAATAGTTTAAATTTCACCCCTGCAATAGTTCATTTCAGACAGCAAAATGCAGAGTTTCCCAACAGGGCAGAATACTTTGATTGATTAAATGTGTCTTTTCTTCTTTCTTTCTTTCTTTTATTTTTTTAAGAAAGAGAAGAACAGGGGATTGGAGCGGTGGCTCGATGGTTACGGCGCTTGCCTGTCATGCACAACTACACGGGTTCAAACCCCAGCACCCACGTACACAACTAAGTGTGGGAGCAATGAAGGCAATGTGAAAAACTCAATAAAGATTAATTCTCTCCATCTCTCTCTCTCTCTCTCTCACTGTCCTTCTCTATAAAAAAAAAGAAAGAAAGAAAGAGAAGAACAGTGATGGAGAGAGAAAGAGAGAGGATCAATTTTATTTGATTTTTCATGTGGTTTTCATTGCTCCGATGCTTCATGTTTACATGATGCTGCGGTTCAAGCCTGCATCCTTGCACATGCCAGGCAAGCACCATAACCGCTGAGCCACCGCTCTAGCCCCAATTAAATGTTTCTTACAGAAATTGTTTGTGTTGTTCTTTTCCTTACATATTATTTCATAAAAATACCTTTTAATAAGAAAAAATGCAACTCATGCCCCAAGAGTCATTTAATAAAATGCAATCAAAATGACTGCATTATGCTTAAAAAGCAAATTAAAGTAGTAGTGGGTTCAGATGAGATAGACTTCATATCCTATTAGGTAGGATGAGAGGGAAATGTAGAGAAGTAAAAATATCTTCATAGAAAAATATGTGCTTGTAATCAGCATTGGAAAATGAATAAAAATGCAAAAAGCAAAGATAGGTATTCCTAGGAAAGGGCCAGTTTAGGGAAGAAGAGATGGATGAGGGAGAAGTACAGACATCATACTAAATACTTTCCACAGACTCTCATTGAATGTGCACAACAGTCTAAGTAGTATTATGTTTTTATCCACCTAATAGATAACAAACAAGTTTTCAAATCTTAGTCAGAATGACTTCAAAACCATAAT
>PVKS010007353.1:0-73521 GCA_004027875.1 Aplodontia rufa
TTTTTTTTTTTTTTTTTTTTTTTAGGATAAGGCAGTTGAAACTCGAAACCTGGGATGATATTCATGGACTACTTGCCTTTACAGCAGCTACATTTCTTCCTTGAGACAATTAGCCAGGAATCACCAGCTGATTATGTGAATTTGGTGACAGGGAGGGGTAATGGACAAAGAAGAGAAGAATGATTCAGGAAAAAGTGGTACAACACATTTAAAATACCATACTACCATGTTGCTAGGAATGGGAAGACCGATCTGCAATTTCAAAGAGCTGCTGCAAGCCCAGCTGTAAAAAGACAGCAGCACAACTACTCTGTTTAGGAATTCCTTTTTCCCTATAACAAATTCTGTTATAATGATCATATTGAGAAAATAAAAAGATAATAGCACTTGAAAATGCATTTTTACAATACTCCAAAAAGAATTAGGAAACTTTTAGTCAATTAAATTAACTTTAAATGTTGAATTAGAAAAAAATAATATAAAGAAGTGATTGGGGTACAATCTCCTGAGACAACCACAGCAAAATCTGTACATTTATTCATTCACCCCTCTTATATTTTTTGTCACCTAGTTTTCTTAAATCAAAAATATAGCTTGGATGATTACAAAACTTGTAAAGATATCCATTTCCAAGCAGTCTACGAAGGATTGATGACCATAGCAAGGAGGTCATTAGACAGTATATTTTTAATTCAGCATTATCATTATTTTGGAAATTATAATTTGTCTCTCTAGCTGAAGAAGATAACCATACAGTAGTACAAGATGCTCAAAGAGCCTGGAGATGATTTTCATGTGATTGACAACCAATTGTCATAAATTAAACAATTGGCCCTGCTTATCACTCTGCACTGCATGCTAGATTTTTGAGGACAAAAACAAGATCAAAGTAAGCATGAGAAGGAATGTGGCCTGGAAGTTGTCTGGGCCTGTCAAATGTGTGACATGAACAGCAATCTTGTCATTCAAAAAGGGACCTAAAAATTGTGGCATTGAACAAAGTACTTGTGAGATATTTGCAATTGGCAGTTCAACACTGTGTCATACTTAGCAAACCAACCAGTAAGTGGCAAAGTATGACTGGAGTAATAGCTGCCCAGGTAGGAAGAGCTACAACACAGAAAGGTTTACTGCAGCCATGGCTCCCGGGGAGTGCAGGTCTGCACAGCCTGAGCAGCCGCAAGACTGGTTTCTCTTGATCTGTTTCGCGGGGAGGGATAGAAGAGGAATTCTTTTGGAAGGCATGGGTTGTCCATGAAGTTATAGATAAACTCTCACCTCCCTGACCCATTAGTGTCTTGAGAAACATATAGACTGTATGCTCATTTAAAACTCTGAAAACGTTTACATACTACAATAATATAGAAAATTCAAACAGGTAAGTTGAAAATCCACTTCCAAATTACAAGATGGCACTATCTCTGCTGACCTACACACAGAAGGTGCAGAGAAATAATAAACTGAGGAGGGCAAAAGAGAAGCAAGGCAGCAACCCAAGCGGATGAGGGCGTGAGGAAGCTCCAGCTCTTCACTCTGACTGACATGCAGTTCTGAGGAAGGGTTTTGGTCAGCTTTTCGCTGCTGCTAATAAAGGACATGACAGCAACCTTTTCAGGAGGAAAAGTTTATTTTGAGGTCTCACAGTTTCCAGAGGTCTTAGTTCACAGAAGGATGGCTCCTTTCCTTGGGGCTGGAGGTGAGGCTGAACATCATGGCAGCAGGCATGGCCCAGGGAGTGGGGAGCTCAAGCCATCACATTGGGAAGCGGAGCAAGGGGAGAGAGCCAAACTCCACGCCAGATACAGAACGTATACCCCAAAGACACGCTCCCAATGACCCACCTCCTCCAGCCACACCTGCCAGCCTACAGCTGCAGATTAATTCCTATCAGTGGATTAACTCACTCTTTGGGTTAAGGCTTTTCTAACCCAATCATTTCACCTCAGTCTTCCCAAATTGTCACATGTGAGCTTTTGGGTGACACCTCACATTCAAACCATTACAGGCAGTATCACGCAGAATTAACACTTCCAGAATAGTCAGCAAATTGAAGAAAAACTCGAAAAGTTTTTGAAATGAGAATGAATGAAGAAATTAGGAAAAGAATGATTATAAGAAATGAGGACATATATCCTATAGGGGTTCAGAATTATAAATAAATAAAAAATCCAAACAATAGAAGCTAAAAGTAATAGAAAATCCAAATAAGGTGAACACAAATAATAAATCAAGATATAGATGCAAACATTTCTAGACTCCATGCATGTTGACATGTAACAAATTTTATATAATAATTATGCTATATTGTTATATAACTTTAACACAGCATTTCAGACACACAGCCATCTAAAGAGCAGGCAAAATTCAAATTGAAAGAAAACAAATGCTCAAAAGTGTCATTTTATACTTAATTGTAATTTATAGCAACACTTACATAGAAATAGAAGCTTTAATTTGCAAAGGAAAGATAACACAAAAGTATTTTGCAACATTAAACATCAAGGCACAAAGTGTGCCTTATACAAAGTGTGAAGAGAAATTGGTACTCAAATTCTCCAGAATTATTATGTAGAATTTCCATTGAAAGTTATTTGAAAGTTACTCTTAGATATCCAAGATTGAGTTAATGTCTCATGTCTATGTTTATCATAAGAAAATTCCTTAAAAATGTGAAAATCAAAATTTAATGAATAGAAAAATAAGATACAAAGGGGCACATAAGTAGTAATAATAGAATCTTATAAATACTTCAAAAGATTTGCATTGATTGCAAATTGGAGACTCATCATTAAAATGTGCAATGAGGAGGGGGCCTGGAGTTGTGGCTTGATGGTACAGTGCTTGCCTAGCCTACACAAAGAACAACAACAAAAAAAGGATAATGATTTCATAGGGGAAAATAATGAAACTAAATTGGGTGAACAATCTTTGGCTAAATTGACATTTGAGAATATTTATATGCAATGGCTTGAAGTTGAGGGACTTTAATGCCTCATAGGAAGAACAATGGACTGGGCTACTTTCCAACATTAACAAGGTGAGCCAGCTCATTAAAAGCCATGGTGTGAGCTACAACAATGTTCACCTACACACAGCTTCAGAATATTAAAAATGGCAGCTCCTTCATCTCTACCTTCCAACTCTCATGCAAATTTTCTTATGGTAAACTTTAGCTTGGAGAATTTAGGAAAGATAATTTTTTGAAAAATACTTCAGCTTTACTATGTTGACACAATTCAAAGCCCCTGCAGTCCACGCAAACACATCTATTTTAATTATTGTTAAGTTGTAAACAATGACAATGACAAATTTTACCTTTCATGATACAAATAATTCACCTGTAACCCCCAAATCATCCCAACCTACATCTGAAAGAAAATACAAGGTCCTTTGATTTATCTTTGATTGATCTTAGAAGATAGGTAAAATGCAAAGAAGAAGGAAAAATAAGAAATATGATTAATACATACTTAAATATATTCACATTAAAACAAGGAAGAAATATTCATAGTTGTTGCAATCCTAGGGCAATTTTTCAAGCCACTTCTGCACGTGGTGAGGTGACAAATCCAGTAAGAAGAGTTGCTACCTCTTCCATGGAAGAACTCCCTTCTTCCACTAGCCATTCCATTTTCCCTTGGAACTCAACAAATGATAGGCAGTTTGTATTTCCTTGCTTGTGGAGTGACTAAGAGATCCATTCTGGATTTCCCAGAGAAAATATGTAACCAAATGCAATGGGTTTACCCTTTGGTGAGCGCAAAATCAATTAGCACAGCCAGGAGATAAAAGAATGAAGGAAGCTTTAGTACTTGTTGCAAGTAAAAAGAGTACTGGCAATAATTCGAAAGGTAGCACTCTCTCTGGGATAAAAAAGTGAGCATTTTTTAAAGGGACAGTCATACATATTCATGTAGGAAAGACTTCACACCACATGTAGGGGGGAAATTTCTGAGCAGGATCAGTTCAAGGTCACGCATCTCATGTTCAAAATGGTAGAAGAGGGGACTTACTCTGACATGAAGAGTTTAGTCTTAGAATGTGTCAGGAGAGTGAGTCAAAGTAACTTGGCAGTTTTGCCAACAACTCTGAAGGCACCTCAACAGTAATTTAAAGGGTTAGCAGATTTTTTCCCAGTAAGTACAGGAGCGTACCCCAAAAGTGCTTGCCTTGCAGCTAATGAGTATAGAACATTAAATTAAGTTTAAATTTCTAATATATACTAGATTAAGTTTACTATAAATATAAGTAAAACATTGCATGGGGCTACTTAAAATTTGTTATTTATCCGAAATCTAATTTTTACTGGGGACTTTGTACTTTATCACTGAATCTTGTGATCATCACCTAATTCATTTACAATTCCGCTTGTGTTCGGTTTACTCTACCTTTTATTGACTTTTATCATAGACCATGGGACTACTAAGCTTCTCCTGAGTTGCTGCTATTGTTTTTTTCCTAAATCCTGACATTCTCCTTTCTATAATCACCTATGAATTTACAACCCAATTTCCCTTTGATAAACAATATCAATTCCCCCTAAACTTGATAGTTGGAGTGACACACAATTTATTCCTGACATGACAATTCCAGAGTTTTCAGGTAGCCAGTCCCAACTTCTTATTTAATGGAACTACTTTTGCTTTCCCAAGTGGAATCATTCATCCTTTTGGAAGTAAGAGCAAAAGCCAAAATTGTGGGAGCTGGAAATAACTAGTCACAAATGGATCTCAGAATAATAGTGAGAAAGCATGATATTTTCACCTTGATTCCTGTACACAAAAACCTGGCTTTGGGTGGACAGCACCATGTCTTATTCACTAACACAAAACATATGTCACATTACGAAATACACAATCCAGAATGCAAGTCGTGATCCAGCTGGACTTATAAGTGTGTTATTAAAAGACTATTCTGGTCTCTCAGGAGAGGTGGTTAAAAGTGATTGAGAAAAATGGCAAATCCATATGTTTGGAATTCCATTGGCACAATTAAACATTAAATTTGCTGTAAGATGTGTTCCCTGATTAGAAGCAGTGCAATAGAACATAACATGATACCTAGAGTCCTCAATAAAATCAAATATTGCTTCTGTGCAAAAGCTATACAACCAAGAAAGATGGTTTGACATCCAAGGAAATGGTGTACTCCAGTAAGAAAAGGTGCTGCTCCTTCCATAATGCTCAAAGTCCAGCATGACATCAGTGTTCTGAATGATCCACCAGAGTGGTGTCACATTGGGTACTCAGTGTGGATTTTCCTGCTGGTACTTTGGGCTTCAAGGAATAGTAGTATCTTTATCTACTTCTGTGCATGAAAATCCATGTTGCTTAGTATATGCAAAATCTCTATCATTTCTTCCATGATCACTTTGTTTATAAATTCCTTGATTAAGGAATGTTAGGCTCTGGAAAAAGAGGCTAACATCTTCCAAACTTATATTTTCTATCTCTTCAGTAACATCTTAAACAGATGTGGTCACTTTTTTCATGAGCAATCATATGGCATACAAGTATTTTCAGGCAATAGAGTCATTTGAAGAGCTGTATTTACCATCTATTTCTTTAGACCAATTTGTCCTCAGTGATAGAACAGTATTCCTTCCTAGTCCCTGATCTTCCTTCCAAACAACTAGCTACAGTTCCTGAATCATTTAGTTCTATTTCTGTGTCTCTGTCTATGTCAAGGACAAATGAGCTTTTAAGATCACCATTCCCGGGCTGGAGCGGTGGCTCAGTGGTTTCGGCACTTGCTTGGCAAGCGCGAGGACCTGGGTTCAAACCCCAGCACCACGTACACAGCCAAGTGTTAGAGCAACTAAGGCCATGGGAAAAACTAAATAAAGTTGTTTCTCCCTTTCTCTGTCTCTCTCTTTCACTGTCCCTCTCTCTTAAAAAAAAAAAATCACCATTCCCAAGATTTCTCATAAGTACTTTAAGCCTCTTCAGTGTGAGGCTGCTGTCCTACGATCGTGCACTTAAGCGGTGAAACAAATTGTGCAGAACCATTTATAAATCAGATCTGAATATTTCCTTCCTCAAAATAGTGGTAACGGTGAATTCTCCATGATGCCCCATGTTTTAATAAACAGAGAAGTAATGCTGCACAGGGACAGAGTCCTGGAGACCCAAGACATTCACTATGTTTCAGGGCCTCCTTTTATTTTTTTCTTTTTAGGATTTAAAAAAAAAATTTATTAGTTGAATATGGACTTACAAATGAGGGAGAATCATTATCAAACAATCAAGAACAAGTGTATATTTACAAAGTTCACCAAGGCTGATGCCATGTCATGGTTGCCCCCCTTGGAGTCCCCATGGATCCATGTTTTCCCCAAAAGAATCCCTGTGTTAAATGAACTTCTAGAGGAGGTGAGAGATCTCCTTCTGAGATGATTCCCCCATAATCCCTCCCTCCCTCCAGTCTCCTAGAAATCCTTCCTAATCCTTCCCCCTTCCCTGCCCCCTCCCTATGTCACCAGGTGTCCTAGGCAAGGAGTCCCCTGTTTAAGCAAAAATTCATATATTTTGAGGTTATTATTAGCTTAGCCGTCTAACATACTGTTTCCGGTTGCATTCTAGCTTCCACAAATGAGAGAAAACTTTCCGCTCAGGGCCTCCTTAAGCTTCTTCCCTACTGTACCTGCAGATATAAGCAATCGTGCATTTTTGCCTTGGATAAAAATTTGTTCATAATGACTTGGTAGTTCAGGGGCTCATGGTCCAATAATCAGTCTCTATTGAAGACCAATAGGAAGTCAGAAGCTGTTTCTCAAAGAGGAATACTTATCTGTAGAAGTTGATATAGTTTTAATCCAAATTGAAAAGGACTGTGCTTTAATGCACCTTTGAGGACCAGCAATACACATTCCTATCTGCCACCAGCAGTTCAACCACTGTGAGATCTTTCAGTTTTAGCACCCAAGTGGCAGAATAGCTATCATAGCATTTTGGCCCTGCTGAAAACTCTTTTTCTGATTTGGGATCCATGAGAAACCATAGCCTTTTAGGTTACTCAGTAGTTGGGCAAAAGTGCATGCTGACTCTCAATGTGAAAAATAAAAAAGGCCAATAGTCACATCCTAATTCTTTTTCAGGGGGAAGAGGGGCCAGATGGAGCAATTTGTCATTAAGCTTAGGTTGTATTGATAAGCCCCAGATCACTGAGCCCCTAGAAAAGTCATGCAACTGAATTTTTTGTGAGAATTGATTTCTAAGAATTGGCTCACATATGCCTTACCATAGCATTTAAGTTGCTGTTTCTTTCTTACCAGGTTTAGTTGCCTGAAGTCATCTGTGGACTAATGCGGATAATTTGTGAAAGAATAGGTGATCAATTCCTTGCAGACTAGGTTATGGCATGGAGGTGGGGGGTTAAGGTGATCTTAAAGTCAGATTTTGAAGGTATATTATTGTCTATTCTCAGCTGAAAATAAGTCATTTCTGATGTACTTTACTAACAGATATAGAAAAATAATTTATTGGTCAGATCAAGAGCTATGTACCAAATTATGCATGTGTGCATGCAGGCATAACCAAAACATCCAGAAAGCACTTCCAGAAGAGCATGTATAATCACATTGTTAAGTTTATGATAATACATTTCTCTTCCACAAGCACTTTGTTCTTCTGCACAAACCAAATAAGAAAGCTAAATGGATATATATTGATAATCTACACACATATTTATCAGGCTCTCTCTATATAACACAGGTCTCTGATATGCTTCCAGAAGCAGAAATTGCTATTGGTAAAATATTTTGAAAGGCAGAGTCTTATTTACACGTCTCTACCCTAGCAGCACTTACTCCATGAATCATGTGACCAATGTAGGAATTCTTCCTTTTCCATTTCCCAAATACGATTATTTCAATTATGCATTCTAGAACTATGACATGTTAGCTTTTGCATTGCTGTGTCCAAAATACCTGACAAGAACAATTTAGAGGAGAAAAAGTCTCTTTAGGTCAACTCCATCTCTCTGAGCTTGAGTTGAGGCAGAATATCAAGGCAGAAATGTGTGACGGCAGAAAACTTCATATCTGATTATCCCAAGAAGCAAAGAAAGTTTGAGTGCCATAGAAAAAATATAAACAAAAAGGCATGCATCCAAGTGACCCACTTCCTTTGGTCACAACCTGCCTGCCTGCAGTTTCCGTCTGGTTATTCATTCCAGTAGGTGGGCTGATTACATCAATATTATCATACTCCAATCATTTCTCCTCTGAATATTCCTGCATTATCAGGAGATTTTGGGGGACATCTCATATCTAAATCCTAGCATGGGAAATAACCACAGTAATCATGCAGCAATAGACAATGGTAATTACTTGAAAACACAGAGAATATGTATACTTTCTTCAGTTTCTCCACTCTCAAAGCATTTCCGTTTAAGGAAAAAATTTTATATCCTGATTACACTGACAGTTATAACACCATCAGTGAGTATTTAATATGCAAAACAAACCACATTAAATTTGGCGTAAGTTAATTATAGAAGAAAAATTTATCTACATATTGACACAATATAAATTTGCATGACAGAACATCTACATTATTAGATTTAAATATCCTTTTATCATATGCCTCAAATTTATAGGAAGACTATTCAATATTTGAGCATCATTCAGTATTAAACTTTTTTATGATTTGAATTAAAGATCTAAGCAGAGCATGAATATAGACTTTTTGTCCTGAGAAACCATTGTTAGTTAATTTAGAGTCCTTTCCTCGTCATTGCTAAGTGCTGTGGTCTGACATCCATTCCCCAAATGAAATGTGACTTTGATGGATAAACTCAATTAAAGCTCAGGCATTAGATAAGTTAAACGGAGAATTGGACCGATCTTTACCAATCTACTTTTAAAAATACAATAAGTATTTCAAAATGCAGCAGTCATAAATTATACTGAAAATATGTTAGTAAAATTGGATTGAAATCGGAATCAATTACTCTATGTAAATTTCTATTGCTTAGAAAGCAACTTTGGTTTCTCTCCTGAGTATTGTACCTTATTTGTACCTTTAATAAATAAAATCAGAGAAATATATATTGCCTTTTACTTTTCTAAAAATTCTTGCCATTTGCATAATATTTAGGTTTGTTGTAACATTTAGTTACAACAAATGTGTGTGATTGGCTATAATCTGAAAATCCTTATAAGCAATGACAATCAAATCTCTTAAATTTTTAAAAAATGACTTAATGTTTTTCTTGCCTACCAAGGCTTTCCATCTTTTGTTGGTTCTCCATTCATATATTTACTTAATCACTAAACTACATTTTCTATATTCTCTATGATCAATGCAAGAATCAATCAGGATTATGCAGGGTGATTAAATGGTATAAAGAGACGTAAAGAAAAATTTGGTTCATTGTGATTAAATTTCTAGAGATGTACACAGGAGTGAAACACACACACACACACACACACATTTATATATATATATATATATATACAGAGAGAAGGAGAGAGAGAGAGAGAGAGAGAGAGGGAGGGAGAGAGATATATCTAATCCCATCAGGTAAAAGGAAGAAACACTGAATCACAGAATTTACAATTTAGATGAACGCTTGAACATTAGCACTGAATTCTTTCATTTTGCAGTAGGAATAACTGAGAATTTGTTTGCTTTTCCCAGCACAAATAAAACCAAAAGGACAATCTTAGCAGATTAAGAATTTGTATTTGAGAACCTAATAAATCTCAAATCAAATGTCAGTTTCCAAATTGCTGTCCATGTGAGCCTGGGATTCAGTTTTACTAACTACCAATGGGGACAATTATAATCAACAACATCCGTGGTATTTTGTGAAGGAACATGAGCTTAAACACTCGATGGAAAGCCCATCATACTTTAGGACCTTTTAGGCTTGTTGCCAGAATTCGGTGAATTTGTAGTTGTAAAAGTCTTACTATATTAACTTTATTACCTTATAGGGTTGTTGCCGGAATTCAGTGAATTTGTAGTTGTAGAAGTCTTACTATATTACCTAATCTTAAAAGGGTTCAATTAGCTGCACATCATTCTTATTATTTTCTTGTTATTAGTGTTGAGATAACTTTTATATTAAAACATATATTCATATTTAACTGCAAATACGTGTAGAAAGTAAGAAGCATATTGCCTTAGAGAACAATATTAGGACAAAAATTTATAGATGTGTTTTGAAATTTAAAGTGCTTGGATTTTCAGTTCTCCTTGGAGAAATAGCTGAGACTTGGGCTGAAGAGGTGAATATATTACAGGAGGATCCTGGAACATTGTGCAGTGCTCAAAAGTGAGTACATGAATAAAACCCAAAAGAGAACTAAAACTAAAAATCCTGTAGTGATGGGGATTTGTCAAAGGGACACAGCAAGCAAACAACGGAACAGCAGAACAATGTGAGCAATAAAAACAATGATAGAAAACTCTGCTGTAATCCAAACTATTATGCAAACATCCTTGTGTTTACTCCATATGAGTAAATGATTGAAGAAGTAAATGAAAGTAGGTCAATCCCTTGGTTTTCCACTTGCTTCTCTGGCAACCTGCCCTCCGTTCATTCTTCTGATTCTTCCTTGTGTCCCAGAACTCTTCACTTTCTGTTACTGCAAGGTCTAACTAATGTGCACCTATACTTTCATTTTACAATAAATCCCTTCATATTGTCTTTCGTTCTCATGGCTTTACAACCCATAAGTTCTTGATGTACTAGTTATTCCCAAACCTGTCTCACCCTCCATACATCTGCAGGGCTTCCTGTCTCATATATCGAACAGGCTGACTTATCTTCACTGGGCTGATAAATAAGGATTTAAATTAGCACATCACCCCCTGGGCTCTTTTTTACAAAGTGTTCTCTCTCACAGGTTTTTACCAATCTTTGTTATCAGCCACTTTATTAATTCTGAGAATGCTGCTTGAGTCTACTCTTTCGCTTATGCACTACGTCAAATTCTTACCACCTTATGTTAAAAAGTACTCAAACACAGAACTCCTTGCCTCCCTGGCCTCTGTTCCCTTAGCACAAGCTACCATTACCTTTCATACGAGTTTTGCACACTTATCCTCTTATTTCTCTCTGATTTTGTATTTGGTCCTTACTCGTCCTTAATCTATTCTTGGTGCAACATCATCTTTGATGATGTGGAGATATAAACTTAATTGCATTATATCTCTGCCAAAATTTCCTCAGGGCTTCAATTCTGGTCTCATTGCCTGCGATAACTTTTTTCTTGATAGGCACAATGTGACAGTTCTCTTTCAAAGGAGAAATTTACTGTCTATTCAACTGTAGTTTCTTCCTGCCTTTTGAGAAGAGACAGGTCATACACTGCCCTTATACAACTACTCTGATATCACATCTTTACAGTTTTCATGCTTTTGAAATTAGTTAATTTTCAACCAGCAAGAACATTCAGGGTAAAATAATTGGATTATGAGAGCCTTAACCTACTCAAATTTATCCACTGCTATGGACTTACTAGGCGGTAACTCTGGACAGGCAGAGTGTGGCTGGAAGCGGTGGTCACTGGGATTTATATTTTGACCCTGGCACCTGGAATTCTCTCTCTGCTTCCTGGTTGCTCTGTCCCTAGTTGCTTTCTTCCACCACATCCTTCCACCATGCTCGTCTGCCTCAGTTTGGGCCCAAAGCTATGGAATCTGAAAACAATTGACTGAACTTCTGAATTTATGAATCAAAATATACATTTCTTCCTTTATATTGTTCTTTCCTGGTCTTTTGTTCACAGCAATGAAAAGCTGACTAAAACATTTACAAAATGTTTAATGACAGATATCTTTCTCTTCCTCTTTTTATTTGTAGAAGAGTCACTTTAAATCAGAATGATGCCCATAATAACTTAAGTGTTTCCATTAAGTATGGTATTAATTACTCCATAAACAGCTATGCCATTGGTTTTGGGGTATTGTGGGCAAATCTAAAATTATTCTTTTAGTGACATAGTTTTCTAGACACTTGGGCTAGATCTTAAAATTATCACAGGTTATTTACTATAGGCTATCCAGAACTACAATTTGAAAATATTTAAAAGTTACTATGCTTTTAGTATTCCTTCATTTGTATACCCTGAGGTATTATCATTTACAAATTACATTTTTCTAGATTTCTAAAGAATGTTTTTTTATGAAAAACTTAGAAGAAGTACTAAATGTTTTGTATTGTGCACAAGGGAGGATGATCTGAGTATGCTTAAAAATCACCCAAAGTTTCTAAACTGATAAACTGGATTAATTAATTTGTTTGTTCTAAGGTTAAACCAATTCTTGACAAATAAATAAACAACAAACAAATGAAGAAAAACAAAATAAAAAAACTAATGGTGGTTTTAAGTTTGAATTGAGTTTCTACCTTTTCTAGTAATTGTTCACAAAGTACTTATTGCATAATAAAATAAAATATTATTTATTGTGTGAATATCAATTTGCTACAAATTGTTAACTCTCTAAATCTACTCATATCAGTGTTACTGAATCATATATGTTGTTATGAAAAATAATTCACTTATAAGATGTTTACTTATGAAGTACTAGAATATTTTCATTTGTGTAATTGGAATTTAACTAATTTTAAAAGCATAAAAATTTGAAGATGAGATAAGTGGAAAAATAGCTATGTAAGAGCAATGTGAGACCAGTCTGTTCTTAGAGGTAGGAAGAAACCACAGTTGAATATACTGTAATTCTGTCTTTGAAAGACAGCCATTACTGATCTAAGTTATTATGTTATAGGACTAGAAAGAACTCTTTATTTTGTCAAATAATCCCACTTTTTAGATGACGGAGGTTTTGTAAAATTGGCTTCTCAGATATCAGTTTATGTCTTTGAGCACTGCAATATATTTGGTATTACATATCCATGGTTTTTCTAAATTTACATTTACCCTTTTTTCCATACTTGTTCAATAGCCCTAGATAATGACAATTAAAGACACCTGATTTAAAGAGCACTTTTTCCTTTATTTTGTAGAATTTTCATGGTATTCTATCAGAAAATAAATCACTGGATTGTATATTTTGAAAATTTTAGACATGATTATAGTGAAAGAAAGAAACACAAGAGATTGTGATATTTAGTTATCAAGTAATCAAATGCAAACTATTGTTCAGTTTCCTTTTAAAGGTTTCTTTAGGTATTAATTTCAAATTAAACTTAAAATAAATTGAACTGTAATGGTAGGCTATTTTTTATTCCTATTGGATCCCTGAAATGCATAATCATGTTCATTCTAAATTCCTGATGTTTCTTAAAATTTATGCTAGAGTATAAGTTCTTTTAGTACACAGACTTTTGTGATATTTCTTGTCTTTCTGAATCTAGAAATTAGATGCCTGACAAGCATTTGAAATCAATAAGTAGTTATTAAAGAAATGAAAAATGATGACTAATTTGTAGACCAAACTTTAACAGTCATATGAATAATTTTTATCAGAATGATACGTTCTATACAACAGGTGTGTTTACCTGTCTCCATCTGTTCAAGAATATATCCATTTCAATAAGGAAGTATCCCATTTTTGTTAGGATCTGTGCTGGATTGAAGCCCTTTACACGTTGGTCCAGTGCCAGTGCTGGTGTCAAGAAGCATTTATCTCGCATCTACCGAGGATCCAGCACAGAGCCTGTTGGCTCTTTGTGATGGCTGACTGACAATCCCAGGGGAGAAGAAACAGAAAATTCAATATCTCGACAAGTAGAGCTATGTACTGTCTAAACAAAACAATTCTCTGCTCTTTGTAAACATGCCTTTTGTTCATTCAACAACATTTATTGATTATCTACCATGTGTCAAGTATTACGGATATGGTTGTTGAGTATACTTTATCCATTTTAATTCATAGCCAGATTTAAAATTGCAACACAGTAAGCACAAAAACAAACAAAAATTGATAAGTCAAATTTTCTATGATTTCCATTAATTGTATTTTACTTATTGAGCTAACAATGGACAACTACTGCTATACATCAGGCATCATTTAGGCTGCAGATATGCGTCAATAAAGAAAAGAGACAGAAGGCCTCTGCTAGGTACACATTTTATTCCAACAGAGGTTTTAGATATCAAACAATATGCACAGCAGGTAGTAAACTACGAATAATCTCAGAAGAAGATAAACATTCTTCTGAGTTTTGTTTGTTTGTTTGTTTTTGGCAGGTAGAATAATTCTGAAGGCCTCCTATCACCCTCAGGAAACATGGGCATATTTGGACAATGAATTTGTTCATTAACAGGCAGTGAAAGATGATGAAGATAAATCCAAGAGGGAAAAAAAATCACCCAAAATAAGAACTCAATACTTAAGTCAAATTAAAAATACATATATCTAGAGGAGATATCCAAGAGATAGACAAATCTGAGCAATCATTTTTGTCAACTGTGAGGCAAGGACATGATAATTAGAACCCAAGCAGTTCTGAGGAAAAGAAACTGTCTTATAATTCCCTAAAGTTTTACCCTAAGAACATGAAGACTAAGTAACCGAGTTCAGCTTCCAATATGGAAATTAGGGTAAAGTGATCATGAATCACTAAGTCTAGATCATTGCCCACTGCAAAGAGTTTCTCGTTAGTGTTAGATAAATTCATCACATACCTCAAATTGCTTCTCAAATATTATACATTTGATTTCAGTTGCTCAGTATAAAATAAGCAGTAACAGCAGGTCACAAATCAACATGATATAAAAATCAAAAGAAAACAACATTGACTAAAAGTAATACAGATAAGGTGCTGTAGGACACAGACTTTAAAATGTCTGAGCATTATATTTAAAAAAATTATTGAAAACTGGGCAAAGTTTTAAAGATTTAAAATATTGAAATTCTATAACTGTAGTGCACTATACTTGAGGGAAGAGATTTTTTAGTATATTAGTCACAGCTAAATAGAGAATTAGTGAATTGGATAATAAATCAGGAAAAAAACTGAAACAAAAATCACAATGTAACAAAACATAGGTAAAAAATTATAGAGGTTAGATGTTCTAATAAAGCTGAATATTGATTTTTAGGTAAAGTGCATAAAAGAATGAGACTAAAGCAGTACTGAAGACATAATCACAGAGAATTTTCAGAAAATTCTAAATAAGTCAAAACTGGAGATTAATTTCCTCAGAGTAGGAGCAATACAGTGAAATCCACACTAAGCACATAGCAAAACTGCTGAAAAATAAAGGAAAAATGAACACCCTTAAAGAAACTGGAGAAAAGATGTGTTATCATTAAGGAAAAGTAGTTAGCTGACTACTACAACAAAGCACTGTGAGTGAATGAAAATAAATGGCATCTCTAAAAAATGAATCAGAAATTAGTTAGTGATTGGTGAAAATTTCCTTTACTATAATGTCTGAAGATGTTGGTAGTTAAAAAATAACGAATTGTTTATTAGTGCACATGCTAAAAAAAGACAGAGGTGTTCTTAAGGATAAAGCATAAATAAGTAGATGAAAGTTAAGACACCTAAGGAAAAATAAATATTACTAAAAGAGGAGATATGGGGAAAATTGATAAAAAATACACTGATATATCAATCATATATATCATATCATATATATATATATCAGGTCATATATATCATCAAATATGTATAAATATAATCATATATATATATATGATTGAAACTCAAGGAGAAAAAGCACATGACACACTCAAGTGGAGACGAATAAAGCTAAAGTGTTTTGATTTCTTGACTTACCTAAGAAGTTATAAGCACAGAACTTGAGAATAGACTGTGGTATGTAAAGCCTGAATGCTGTCATATTTGCAGCATAAGATTGAATTGTGTAGAGTTATCATCAAAAAGTAGTAGAAAAAGAAGTGATTTTTCAAAAGCTCATTATCAGAGTAATCATGAAAGGAAATAGGAAGTTCTTAACGGTTTGGATATGAGGTGTCCCTCAAAGCTCTTATGCTAATGCAGGAATGTTTGGAGGTGAAATGATTGGATTGTGAGAGCTGCAACCTAATAAGTCCATAATAGTTTCAGTGGATTGACTGGGGTTAACTGCAGGCAGGTGAGGTGAAGCTGGAGGAGGTGGGTCACAGGGATGTGCCTTGGAAGGGTGCATCTGTCCTGTGACCCCTTTCCCTCTTTCTCTCTGCTTCCAGTCTGCCACAAAAGGAGCAGCACACGTCTGTCATGCCCTTAACTCATGAAGTTTTCCTTATGTTGGACCCAGAGCAATGAACTTGGATGACCATGGCCTAAACCTCTGGAACCATGAGCCAAAATAAAATTTTTTCTCTTCTGGTTCTTGTTGAGTATTTTGATTACAGTAATGAAATGTTGACAAACACAAAGGGTAAGTGATTATTGCTAGACAGTGGAAAAATACTAGAAGAATATGAATTTTATTTATTTATTTATTTTTGATAAATTAATTTTTTATATTTTATTTTTTAAAATTTTATTTAGAAATTTATTTATTGAACAAACAAGCTTCTAATGAAATAATATTTATATATATATATTCTGAAACAAATGGATCTATAGTTAATGAACTTGGATTATGAGTTAAAATTAAATGCAAACATTGTTTGGATAAAAAAATGTAGACAAGAAAATGCTTTTTATGAAAGACATGTCTAAATAAGAGTATATAAATCTGTGAATAAAAAGGATGTGAAAATATGTAATCTAAAAATATTCACCAAATTGAAGCACATGTAGCCTTAATAATGTCAGGTAGACTTTGATAGACAATTTTAGCAGACAGAAGAAAGAGCATTTTGAAATGAATTCAGTTTACCACAAAGAAAATCTATTCTATATTTTACTGCTCAGTGTAGCTTCAATAATATTTAAACATTTAATTTTTAAATATAGGATATGGTTGTTTTCTAAACTTTTTCTACTTTTTCTTTACCAAGTATTTTTAATTTTTTTCTTAATAGATATTGAGATGTTATGTCTTAATAAACTTCAAAAGATATTCTATTATTCTCCATCTATATTGAAATAGAAATTAATTACAGAAAAGTCACAAATACAAAAAAATTCTTTGTAAACAGGGCATATAGCAGATCGATCAAAGTAGAAATCATAACAGAATACAGAATTTGGTGAGCTACATGCTCTTGAAAATAGTATGCCAAGAATTAAAAGAAATATTTAAAGCTATGTCTTGAAATTTGTAATTTGTATTTCATAATTATAAAATAAAATGGAAGAAAAATTAGTAAGCAAAGTACCTAATAATAAGAAACAAAAGCAAATTAAATAAAGAAATTAGAATAAAAGATAGTGAAATGAGAATGTGCATTAATAAAATTCAAAGAAATATTTAATAAGAATGCACAGAGCCAAAATTTGGCTTGTTTATGATTAAGAATACTGATGAACATCTTATGAGATTGATAAAATATAAAAATTTACAAAACAAATGATTGTTATCATAACTTAGAAAAGAGTCATCTCTTTAAACAATAGTCATTGAAAGGGTTATAATAGGATATTATTAACTAACTTATGCCATTAAATTAGAAAAAACATTAAATGGTTAAATTATTATAAAGACCCAAAGATATAAAGTGAAGAGTTTTACATTTGCTAAAATGAACCGGTGTTGAATTTTAATGCAATTTTCAATTAAAAATCTTTCCACAATGTAACCTATAAATCAAATTTGTAGAATCAATAATTACCACCAAACATATATGGAAGAAATAATGCCAAAATGATATAAATTCTTACTGACATTAGAAGGTGTGAAAGATAATATACTTCTCAAGATGTTTTTGAGTGTAATTCAGAAATCAAAACATGACAAAGCTTTAAGTAATGAGAAATTTAAAGATATTACTCATGAATATATGTGTGTGCTAGTTTCAGTACCTTACAAAAAATAAAGGACATCTCAACAAAATTGAATTTATTTCAGTGAATGCAAGCACAGATTAAAAAATTAAAGCCAAATTGACTGTCATTGCCATACTAGCAAAGTAAAGACTTTATATATCCATTTTAATAGCTCTCATCTCAACATCAGTTCATAAAAGAGCTCTTAAGTATTAAGAATAGAAGGTTATATCACAAAATATATACAGAAAATATCACAGAATGTTAGCAAGGAACATGGCCAGAAATGGTAACATTTGAGTTCTCTTTGTTTTGTTGAATTTCTTGTTGTGTCTTTAAAACTATGTATAATCCACATACAGTGTCATAGAAATTGTAAATGTACCATAGAATAATTTTTTTTTTGTACCAAGGATTGAACCCAGGGCACTTAACCACTTAGTCATTTGCCAGCACTTTTTCTAACATTTTATTTTGAGACAGGGTCTCACTAAGTTTTTAGGTGATTTGCTAAATTGCTGATGCTGGCTTTGAACTAGCAATCTTCTTGTCTCAGCCTTCTTTGTCTCTGGGATTACAGGCATCCACTACCACACCTACATAGAGTGATCTTTAACAGAATAAACCTATCAAGGAATTAGTGTTTATAAGAAGATCTAGAACATGGCCTGCAGCCCCTAATCCCTTGGATCTCCCTTCTGGTCACCAGCCTCTGAGGGTGAACCTATTAGTAATACAGAACATATCTCTCTGTCTTCATTTCATATCTATGTATATGGAATTACGTAGTAAAATAAGCAACTTATTTAATTCACAAAAAAGAATCTTGAATCCCAATGCCTGAAGCCCAAGTCTGTTCATTTCCTACTGAAAACCTCCCATGGTCTTTTTGGGTGAACACAGCGATGCATTGAAGAGTTTTATTACTAGTAGGCATTTGGGTTGCATCCTATTTGCGGTTATTGCAAAGATTCTGCTATATGATTATTGTTGTGGGCTTGGTCAAATTGCATGTGAGCATTTTTGTTATTTATATCCTGAGTGTGAATTTCTGGATCATCAGTTACACATATTTCAACTTTAGTATATATTATCTAGTACTTTCCAAACTAGCTGTGTGAATTCATTCCACTAGTAGTGCAGGGACATTCCTTACTTAACATTTATTGTAGTCTGTTTTGTTATCTTAGTCATTCAATTGGGTGGGCAGTGGTAATATAATGTGTTTTAATTAAATTTGTATGTTCCCAATGATTAATGATGTTTTGCATGTTTTATTTATTTTTTAACCTTTATTTGATGTAGTCCCACCTGTCTATTTTTTGTCTTTATTCTTTATACTTTTAGTGCCATGTCCCCAAATCATTGTCAACAGCAATACCAAGTTGCTTTTGTCTAATTTGTTGAGAATATTTAGCATGGGATGAAACTGAATCTTGTAAGAGCTTTTTTCTGTAACTATTGATATTATTGTGTAATTTTTATTCTTTATTCTGTTTACATAGTATATTATCATATTGATTTGTATGGAGTAAAACGTCTTCATACTGTGATAAATCTTACTTATTATGGCATATGAACCTAAATATGTTATTAAATTTCTTTTGCTAGCTTTTGTCAGGCAAGTTTTATCTATGAATGATATGGATCTATTATTTTCTTTTCTTGTTCTATTCTTGTCTAGATTTGTATCAGGGGAATGCTGGCCTCTCGAAATGTGTTCAAAAGTATTCTCTCATGAGATTTTTTTAAAGTTTGATAAGTTTGTTATTAATTCTTCACTGGTTGGTAGAATTCAACAGTGCGTGTGTTTTCTCTGTGATTACTAACACAGTCTCCTTCCTTATTACTTGTGTGCTGGTTTTTCATGATTCAGTCTAGGAATTTATCCATGTTTTTCTAGTTTTTCCAATGGTGTCCGATGTTAGGTGTGCCTGTGGTGCTGTGATGTCTCCTTTATTTCTGATTTCGGTTATCTCTTTCTCCCTGTGTTAATCCAGCTAATATTTTTGTCAGTTTTATTTGTACTTTCAAGAAACAACTGCTAGATTTCCTGCTCTGTCCTATTGTCTTGCTGTCCTTCTTTTCATTTATTTCTGCTGAATGTTTTCTTCCTTCTAATTTTGGAATTAGCTTGCAATTCTTTTTCTAGTTCCTTGAAGTGTAAAATTGTTTATCTGAGAGCTTGCTTTTTGTAATGCAGAGTTATATTATTAGCGGTCTTTCTTAATATTGGTAAGAAACTTAACTGCTTTTACGGTATCCTATAAGTGTTTGTTTATTTTATTTCCATTTTTATTTGCCTCAAGGTATTATTTATTTCCCCTGATTTTTTTGGCCCCTTGGTTATTCACAATTGTATTGTTTAATTTCCATACATTAGTGAATTTTCCAATTTTCCTCCTGTTATTGATTTCAAGATTCACATTATTGTGGTAGCAAGGCAGCTAGTATGATTTCAGTCTCTTTGAATTTGTTAAGTTGTTTTGTGTCCTAACTGACCAGTTCTCCTGAGAACATTCTCTGTGTGCTTGCAAAGAACATGCGCTTGCTATCACTGGATGAAATTTTCTACCTGTCTGTCAGAACTATTTGGTCTGTGGAGTTGTTCACATCTGCTGCTATTTATTGATTTTCTGCCAGGATGATCTATACATTGTCTAAAGTGGGATATTAAAGACTTCTACTCTTCCTGCATTGATAATTATTTCTCCTTTCAGTTTTGTTGTATTTGCCTCACATGTTGAGAAGGTCTGATGTTGCATGCATGGATGTTTACAGTTGTTTTCTCGATATACTGACCCTTTTACGAATTGTGCAGTGACTGCATCACGGGGCAGTATTTGAGTCACAGTCGATCTTGGATATAAATCTGTGCATGCTCTCTTTAGTTACCATTTGCAAGTGATTTTTTTTTTTTATTTCTTTACTTTTGCTTGAGTGCTTCCTTAAAGTGAGTTTTTGCAGGCAATGTATCATTAGTTTTTTTATTTTTAATTTGTTCACCCACTCAATGTCTTTTGACTATAGAAAATAATCATGTCTTTAAAGATAATTATTAGCAGTTAACAACTTACAGTTGTCAGTTTGTGAATTGCTTTCTATTTTGTAGTTTCCTGTTTCTGTTCCACATTCCTTTCTCTCCTTTGAGTCTTGAGGAATTTCGTAGCCTGACTTGATTCATTTTTCTTCATCTTTTGTGGATCTGCTACAGGTGTCTGTGTGGATACATTTAAACCTGTGTAAAGTATTTATACTCATAATCTCTTCTTCTAAACTGATAAATTATTCACACCTAAAGTCCCTGTGCTTTGTTTCTTCTTTCCTTTTCATTTGTTGTAATTTTTTAAATTCTTTCCTCTTAAGTCCTCTGATTTCCTCTTCTGATTACCTGTTCTATTCCTTTTTTAGTACCATGCATCCAGTTGTAAATTATTATAATAAAACTGACTTTTAAGAGTTCAGTTTTTTGACTTTTATACAGGGATTGAACATGATGTGTGACCACTAGTACAAGATTAAATAATTCTGACTTGGAGATATATTTAGCTTCACTGATAAGGTTTATAAATCCCTATGCTTTACATTGTTAATTAGAATTATTTCATTTCAGCTTAGAAAACTTCCTTGAGCATTTCTGTTCAAGGCAGGACTGGTGGTAATAAGCTCCCTCAGCGTTTTTCGGTTTAGGAAAGGCATAATCTCTCTTATTTCTGAAGGACAGTTTCACCAACTACAGTATTTTTGTGTGGCAGGTGTTTCCATTCAATATTTTGAATGTATCGACCCACTTTCTCCTGGCCTGAAAGGTTTCTTTTAAGAAAGTCTTATGGGGGTTTCCTCATGTACAATGAGTCCATTTTATCTTGCTGCTGTCAAAATGCTCATTGTATTTGACATTTACCAATTTAAATATGATATTTAACCACAGTGTGTCATGGTGCAGTCTATCTTGGGAACTTGAGGCCTCAGTATCTGCAGGTCCAATTCTGTCGCTGGCTGGGTGGGTTGATTTCAGCCAAACCCCCTGACTATGTTCCCGTGTTGGATGGGCCCACAGTGCGGCTGAGGCTGTAGGTTAGGTGCTCTGAGCAAGCAGAGTGTCAGGTTGGGTTCCTTGGCTGGGAGGGGCTGCCTGCAGAGCCTGGGTGGAGTTGAGTTCCCCTACCCAGGAAGGACTATTATCTTCATGTTGGGAGCTGCAAATCCTGGTTTTTATCTGGATCTCCAGCTCACTTCCACTGGTCTAACCCTGATGATTTCCCTCTGCATTCCTTACAGTGAAAGCCTCCCAGAAGTGTGTGGACCCTCAGGAATCCTTGAGCTTTATTTTCCTGTCTGGAAAACTGAAGGTATAGGGAACCTCTCAGGGTGGCATTGTGCCTGCCTGGGTGTGGCTGATGTGGTCAAAAGAAAACCAGTTCTCTTACCTTTCTAATAGACTTTCCTCAGTGTTTCTGAGAGAAAGCAGTCTCATCCCAGGTTCTAGAATTTTCATGGAGATTTTCCTATTTGTGCTTCCCTGCCTGTGTCTCTGCCTGTGAGGACTAATTCTCAGGGTCTATCCTTTCATCTTACTGCATTATCTCTTTTTTTTTTCTCAAGGTTTATTACAGTTTCTTTGTAATATATTTTTTCAATGCTTTGTAATACTGATCATTCAAAAATTTACTAACAATACTTAGGTGATGATTGTCAACGTTGCTGTGTCTGAATTCTTAGCAAAAGACATGTAATCATATGTCATCAAATCTTTGCTCCTTGAAAGTGTGTTTCAGGTAGTTGGGGCAAGTGAAGTCTCTGTTTATATTTTATAATTTAAGATAAGGCCACGCAAGTTTATTTAATAGACAATGACCACATTGAAAAAATCTTCGTGTCCTGGAAATGCTTAACAATCTTTCTTCTCTTGTATTGATGAAAAAGAACTTTGAACTTTATGTCCTTAATTTTATTTATTTTTTAAAGTTTCATATTTTTCAAATGAATCATAATTTTAATAATTTCCTCATAAAGGCCTCTGATTGTCTGTTGTATTTACTTCTGATTTTGACATATTTGTTCCTTGACTTCCAAACTGAGGTTTTCTTGTTTATGTCCTTGGATGTTTCAAAAGTAGCATCTCTTATTTTTGCTGTATCCTATTTTTATTTTGTTGACAGCATTCTAATGCAATAAATATTTTTAACTATTTCCTGACTTCTTAAGGGTGTATACAATATTTTAGGGCTTTTTTTCTTTTATTGTATTTTTTTTCTAATTCACACTTTAATACTATTTTGGATTTCTATGGATTCCTAGTTCTGAATCCTCTTTCCTTGGCTCTTTGAGAGCGTAGTATTGATGTCCCTTTGAACCATGCTAATCCGAAGTGGGATAGCAATCTTATTTCATTTTTAAATGGGTAACCTGTTCTCCCACTTCTTCCTCTTTTTAATTCATTAGCTGCTAAATGTTCGCCAGACGGTATCAGGCGCTGGCTCTTTCCTGTTCGTCATAGATATTACTCTGTAGAGAGCCTTTTCATCTGAAGATTCTAATCTTCATTTGGCCCGGAAAATTCTTTGTTTATTTGGTCCTCTTTTTTCTCCCCTCCCAGTTTCTCTGTTTGTCCTAAGTGTGCTGGAGCCAGTTGCCAAGCTGTTTTATTTTACAGCTGCTCTCCTGATTCTCCGAAGTTTGGATCCTGCAGTCAGAGCCTGTTTCAGTTCCTCCTCCCTCTTTCCAGGTTGTGCCTCCTGGAACTCAGCACGGACGACTGGCACCTGTCTCTTTGGCAGTTTTTCTAAGCTCTGTTAACATTTGTTTACTTACTTTGTACGTGGGTGATATTTATTTTTGGATTTCCAGAAACTCATTGATATCTCTAGACTGCTGATTCCTAGTTGTTTTGTTTTCAGTTTCATTCAGAATATGTTTTTCTTTAATGTGTAGAGCAGAATGGTGGGATTGAGTCATAATTCACATGTCATATTTTATTTACATAACTACCTCCACAAGCATACACTACACCACAAAGAACAATTTAAAATGTTAAAATGTTCCATAAAATAAAATTTGCTAATTGAAATATATGGAAAATTGCTAATTGAATGGGTGGAAAATATTTTTATAGGAGTACCAGATGTTTTTTGACTTATTTTGATAATAGTGTAGTCAAACTGGTCATTAATTTAGCAATTCTAGTAAAGTAGTGATCTCAGATCATTGGTGAAATGTTTATAATTGAGTTTTGATTATTAGTCTGTCCTTAAGAAATAAACCTAAATCATAGTTATAAAATGAAATGACATGTTGGTGATTGGATATTTTCTAACCTGGTCCTATTAAGACTCAGGGGTTCTGGCATATGAAGTCTCCATGTTTTCCAAAAGGTTCAGTGGGATAAATAATTAAAGTTATTCATTATTCATAGTATCTAAGGAATATATACGTCATGTGTGCATGAGATCAAGGATGTGTGTGTATGTATGTGTGTGTGTGTATATATATATGTGGGGGGGAGCTTAAACATTTAAAATAAAAATAAAAATAAATAAAAAAAATAAGAAAAAAATTCCCATATTTAAGTAGAAAACCACCTCTCCTCCTACTTCTTTTTCCATCCACTGTGGAGAATTTGGCTTCAGTATTTAATTTCATGCATTTTCATTGGTAGGAATTAATTGTTTTGACAAATGTCCCAGCTCACCTGGTCACATAAGGGTCATATATGGGAGACACTGGTGTGTATGACTAGAGATACAGGTTAATTTTTTTCTTTGTAGATAAAACATTTTTCCATGATGTGCTTAGCCAGTGGACTTGTTGAAATACTAGTGAAGTTCAGTCCACTTTTGGGAAAATAAATATATCTCAGTTTTTATTTCCCGGAAAAGTGTCCTAACCATTTCCCTCGTTCCTGCAAAGTTACAGGAATATAGAGGAAGAGTTTGGTCTGAAGTCAGAGCCCTGTTTTACGGATACCTTCCCTGCAGAGACGGCCTGAACTCAGTGACCCTGCCTGCCTCCACTGACAAGGGACAAAACCACACCAACTGGAGCACGAAATGACACATGTATTAAAGTTAATACACTGCCATCTCCAGAAGAGATGAATAATCCAAAAGAAGTCTTCATAGGCTAAGGCCACTAACTGATAAAAGTAAAATCTCCACTCAAAGGGGAGCTGAAAAACCAGGAGGAAAACGATCACAGGAAAATATTCATAGAACAACAGAGAAATCCCAGAGACTACAGTTAAAGTTGTTTTTGTAATACCATCTGTGATGGAAAATCTAGATTTCTTCAGAAAGCAGTCTTCAATTCAATATTGAAATTATCGAATTGTTATCCAAATACTAAGAAAAGGAAGTCTAAACTAATAGCAAAAGCTGTTAACACATACATACATACATACACACAGATACATTTATACACACACTCTCACTCACAAAAAGGTATTTTCTTCTCATTTTAATGATTCCAAGTAATTTTAGTTTCCGTAATATGTTTGGCATGTCAGTGAAATTTATCAAATCAATTATACTTAATCTTATTAAAATGCCTTTAATTTTTACTTCACTCCTACAAATAGTGTTGTGTAATTTACTTCTGTCACTATCAAAAACTGTATTATGATATATTCAATTGCCTCATTAAGTGTAGTCTTTAAGAAAGGCTGCTTTTTCAATTACAGGACTAGAAACAGTAAATTAACTTCTAACAAACTACACAATAAAATATACTAGATGTGATAGGTAAAATTTATACTTTGGAAAAAAATTAAAGCCATTCTCATGCAATCTTATAAGATACATCTGTCACAATTGGGTAAATCTCTATTATTCCACTACAGTATTAAATGTCTATTTCCTTCTTATATAAATTTCTTGAAAAAATGAGAAGTGCAACTGGAAAATAATGGATAGATGTGTATATCATCATTCCTAAGTAAATTACATTAACTAATATGTGATATGAAATTCTTATAATGATGAGCTATAACATGATAAAATACTACCATGATGTCATGTTCAAATATATCATAACCTGTTAAAACTCTTTATATTAATTTTAATTTTGTCCATAGTTTCAAAATGCAGAAAAGAGGAATTGAATTTTAATATCACATGATGTTTTCAAGTCTTAGCAAGTTGGTTAAAAGTATGAATTCTCCAGAGATCTGAATGTTACTCCTGATTTGTCCACTAAGAGTTCTATACTGCACCTAAGTAAGTGACCTGGAGCACTGTTTGTACTTTGAATTCCACCATATTCTGTATGCAAAAAATGGGAATAAGTACCTGAAGGTTAGGGTTATTCTCAAAGTGAAATGAATTGAATTATGTAAAGCATTTAGGACTAAATCTAAAATGCATTTCATAAATCTTGGACCTGAGTAGGCTTTTTTTATATCTGTCATTAATCCAATGACAGTTCAACCTTTTCTCGTTCTTTCATTATTTGAAAGAATGATTTGGCACATTCTCTTCTTTTCTTAAACCTCTCTCTCTCTCTCTCTCTCTCCCCCCCCCCTCCCTCCTCCTACCCCCTGCCTCTGCTTTTTGGTAATTTCCCAATTCTTCAACTTCATAAATTCTGCAAAACACTCAGTCAGGACTCTAGCAAGCAAAACCTATTTATTTTTTTAAATAGGCAGATCAATATGGCAAGCCTTTGCATAATTTTAACTAGTGAACTCAAAATTATAGATAGAGAAAACACCAATTTTCATTTCAGTGAATTATTTATTTGTTAAAAGTACTATATAGCTCTGAGAACGGCATCATTTGGAAGGACAGCCCTTCTTTCCAATCCCTTTGCTACAGTCTAAGTTTCCCCAAATGTCACATACTAGCTAGATCTGCAATTCATTAACTTTTATGTTCTTAGGGTATAAATAAATTCAGATACTTTCCATTCTCTTAATTACTCCTTCAAGGTGTTCTTGTGTTAGAAACTTAAAAGGAATTATGATCAAAATTCTTTTGAAATATGGAAAAATGGAATTAAAGACCATATGAAATCATAACCATTAAAAGAGTTCACTACTAAGACATCATAGACATCATTTTTTAAAGGATTATGGAAGAATTAAAGATAAACACATTGGGTTAAAACATTGCATGGAAAATGTGAAATACAATCACACTTGAAGTACACTCCTCATCTTTTCTCCAAGGTTTGCACAATAATAATCAGAAGGCCTTAAAAATACATGATAGCACTCAACTTGCATTATAATTTAAATTAACATAATCAGAACTTGAATTGGAAAATACTCAATTTTGCTTTTAAAGTATTTTAATTATTAATTTAACAGAGTAGAAAAACTGGAGTAGTTTTCTGTTTGGAGAAAATAATCATGCAATTAGTTTCCAGTTATCAAGTAACAAAGTAAGTTACAAAATCTTCTATTCTCCCAGTGGGGTATTTCCCGTTGTGGAACCCTAGCAATGCAGAAGGAACCCGGAAGACTGGTGAGAAAGGGGAATTGGTCTCTCATCTTCACTTTGCCCAAACCTCAAAGTACCTTCTGACTTAAGTTAGCTTTCTGAGCCTCATTTCCCTTGTTTGAGAAATGAAGGAATTCTTCTAATGGTTCTGAAGCCTTCCATTTTCCTGGAATAAGTAACTTCTAGTATAAGCGTAATTGCCTTATTATCTCTGATTGTCCAAAGAAACTGAACAGCAAATATACTAAGGGTTTTGTGCTGATTGGACTTTGAGTCTTTGATCCAGTGCTCTACCTGGCTTAGTATATAGTAAAACACAGAAAGGCTCCTGAAGTGGATATGAGCAATGGGGAAGCTTTAAGTCATGCCTATCAATTCATTTTCAGAATACTATCAGTGTTGAAATCCCAAAATAAGGGACAAATGGCTTTTCCTTTGGGAGACTTGGAGACGGATAGCTTCTCTTTGTCAGTCCACCCCATGGCCATTTCATTGCGCTTATTTCAGTTCAGGAATATCTGTCACCCAACAGAGATGTTCTTGTTGGCCCTGAGGCTGAAATGATTAATAAAAATATACATGAAAATCATTTTTTGTGGTTACAGTTTAATTAAATTAAAATAATTTCCTGGAAGTTGTCAGTATCCTTTTTTTAGCCAACTTTTTAATCTTGAGACATTTTCAAGTTTAAAGAGTATGATGATACTGTTTGGAAATCCCCAAGCATTAGTAAAATGCAAACACATAAATATAGAAACCCACTATGAAGTTAAACTGAGACTCATATTCTATTTAAAAGAGTGGATTAAAGGAAAATCTTCCAGATCTTTCTTTAATTTGACTGTTAACATTCCAGAGACATAAACCCCTGTTCTAAAAAAGAAATAAAATAAGATTAGAAATTTTTAGTGCATTTCTTTTTGATTGGTAACAAAACTCACTTTAAGTGTAGAGACCTAAGAATTAGCAGATATATGCGTTAGCTATGTATTTAAAATATTTTCCCACTTGGTTAGTTTTAGAGTTTGTTAGAGACTACTTGCCCACAGCTAATAAGGCCTGTATGAAATAAAAGAATTGTTTATGAAAATTTCACAGATGGATAAAGATACCTGATCTCAATGGTGCTTAGGACTATTGGCTGAAAAAAATTCCAGGACTGGAAATAAATACTTGATTAGTTTTAAAGAAGATTGATACAATAATTGATTGAATGAAAGGGTATGATACAGGATGCACTCAGAAAATTTGATATTTTCTCCTATATAAAGGAGAGATTGTGAGGGAAGGTAACATTTGGAATCTCTTCAGGTGATAAGGTAAATCCATCTGTCTGTCCTGGGAAATGTGACAACAAGGTCTTGTTCAGGACTCCTTTCTTGCCTAGAGTAAAGGGACAAATGGGACTGGGAATGTAGCTCAGTGGTAGAGTGCTTGCTTAGCATGCACGAGGCCCTAGTTTTGGTACCCAGAGCCGCAATACAACAACAACAGCAATAGCAGTTATAAAATAGACAAATGGAAATTTTTGAAGAAGACACATGGGTACATTCCATGAGAAAAATTATGCTGCTTTTAAAATAAGAGGAAAAGCAAGAAGAGAAGGTGGAAGAATTGGAAGATCAGCAAAATAGATGGTAGGGCACATTGATTAAAGAACATGCCGCATTCTTCTTAGCCATTCTTCGGTCGGAGGGCACCTAGGCTGGCTCCGCAGCTTGGCCTTTGTGAATTGTGCTGCTATAAACGTTGATGTGGCTGCATCACTGTAGGACGCTGATTTTCGATCTTTTGGATATACACCAAAGAGTGGGATAGCTGGGTCATATGGTGATCACATTCCTAGTTTTTCAAGGTTTCCCATACTGTTTTCAAGAGCGATTTCGCCAATTTGCAGTTTTACCAAAAATGTATTAGTGTTCCCCTTTTACCCACATCCTTGTCAGCATCTATTACTACTATTTGTATTTTTGATTATTGCATTAGATAAGAATTTAATGATGGCCTTCACTGGTAAATGGAAGGGACAGGAGACTATCACACTAAGTGAAATAAGACAGCTCCAAAAGTCAAAGGTCAAATATTTTCTCTGATTTGCAGAAGCTAATCCAAAACAAGGGCAGTGGGATAAAATGAGGGGAGAGAGAAGGAGAGAGAGAGAGAGAAGGAAACAGGGAAAGAGGGAGAAGAGGGGAAAAAAAGGAGAGGGCATTCCATGAAAATAGAGAACACATCCATAGAGCAGATAAAGGGGACTGAAGAATGGGAAGAAGGGTGGGAAAAGGAGACAGAGGTTGCATGAGTCTGACCAAATTTCCTATATGTGAACAGAGCACCGAGAATGCCAACATCAAGACTCTGGTTTAAAAAAACCATAAGTAAATCACAGAAAGAACTGTAGAGTCCAGGGAGAGGGGGGTGGGGGAAGTGCTAGGGACTGAATTAGAGCAAGTTCTATTCCACACTTTTGTGATTCTATGAAAATTTATCCTAGTGTTTTATATATAACTAAAAATAATGTAAAAAACAAAAGGAATAGTGCTGTGGTTCATGGGGACATTGATAACTTCTAGGATTGCATTAGGCTTCTTCAGAGGAATAGGACCCAGTGGAGGAGTCGAGGTGCAGAATGGAGACAGAGAGACAGGACAGTGGCTATTTCAATTAGTGATAAGCAGTGGCTTACACGACATGAAGATTGGAAAACTGAAACTCTTCAGGTTAAGTCAGCAGGCTGGAATTCCAGGGAACAGCTGATGTTGCAATTCAAGTTCAAAACTTGTCATCTGAAGGAATTCCTCCAGCTTACAAGTCCGTCTTCCCTTCTGTTTCAGACATCAGCTGAAGGGACAACTGCTTTATGCAAAGTCCACCAGTTTGAATGTTAATGCCTTTGGAAAAACCATCAGAAAAACCACACATTTGGACACAATAGTCCAGCCAAATTGACACATATATCAAATTCCATATATTGAAAATCAAAATAGCTGGTCTTTCAGTTCTGGTTTTGCCTTTAACAAACAGTGAGATATCCAAACTACTCCTGTTTCTTTTCTGATTTGGGGGCAATAAGTCCTATATTCACTGTTCTCAAGATAGAGAAGCCCCAGGAATGCAGTTGGTAATCAGTAAGTATCATCCCTCTTACTAGTATGCTGATAAAATTATCATCAGCGTAATCACTAATCTGTCACTGCTTGCGCTAACTTTTGTCTCACAGACATTGAAACTGAAGCAGATACTTAAGTCATTTTCTGATATGGATAGATTAACAGACATTTTGCAAATAAAATCATGTTAATTTTGACATTGAAGAGACCCGGGAAGCTGAGGCAGGAGGATTGGGAATTCAAAGCCAGCCTCAACAATTCAACAAGCCCTAAGCAACTTAGCAAGACCCTGTCTCAAAATTTAAAAAAATAATAAAATGGGTTGGAGGGTGCAACTCTGGTTCGGTGGTTAAAGTGCCCCTGGGTTAAATCCCTAGTCCAAAAAACAAAACAAACAGCAAACAAGAACATTTAGGATCACTTTACCTAAATTATTTGAATGAATCTGAAAGAAATCATGTATGTTAGTGCCTTCTTCTATGTGGGTACTGACAGTTCGCACTTCTGAGTAGGACATATTTACTACATTTTTGTACCTCTGAGGTTTCAACATGCTGAAAAATCTAACTGGCAGTTATGACTTTAATATCTATGTATTGTCAGCTATTAATATTTACTCTTGAATACAGCTTTTCTTATAAGAATTTTTTGATGGTTTAATGTAGGCAAGTTTAAGGACTAACAATACATGAAATCCTCAGAATTAATTCTCTAAACTTCTCTTATATGAAACTTGAGGTATGTTGCAGGTAATTAAATTTTTTTGAGAAAACATCTAGGTACTGATTTTAGTTTATAAATATCAGTCTTATTAACATTAGATGACATAAATTTTCAATATGCAAGCTTTGTGTCTTATTTAAGAAAATCTTTGTTTTGAGTTCTTTCACTTCAATTATTTTTATTCACAAATAATAGTGTGTTAAAGATCAAATACTAGGGGCTAGAGTGATGGCTCAGCAGTTGTGGTGCCTGCCTGACATGTGCAGGGATGTGGGTTTGAATCCCAGCACTGGACACAATGAAGAGTCGGAGCAGTGAAAGCCCCCTGAAAAACTGAATAAAATTGATTCTCTCTCTCTCTCTCTCACTTTCTCTCTTTGTCTCTCTCTTTCTCTTACTATCCCTCTCTCTTTTAAAGGGAGATAAAAAGATCAAATAGCAATTAAAAATGTATGAGTCTAATTGCATGTAAGATCCAAACTTATATACTATGTGTGTGTGTGTGTGTGTGTGTGTGTGTGCATGTATGTGTATATTTGAGATGTCTAACTAGGGAAGACATTCTATAAAACCATCTGTCAATATTTAATAAATTCAGTACCAAAAAAATACCTGTGCAATTCTCTTGGAAACTTAAAAGAATTCACTTTGGAAAATCAATATCTCTTGTGGTAGTAAATATATGGAAACAATCTAGTTGTTCATCATCAATTGAACAGATAAGTGAGTGGTGATAGATTGCTACAACTAAGTCAGAATGTAGAAGATGGCGTCAACTAAAACATACTTAGGCACATACATTCCTAAACAAAGTATGTATTCTTCAGTTACCTAAATACACGTTTTAGGGATGCCACTTGTTATATAAATTTGCATCACTGAGTCTAGTACAGTGGATTTTTGTTTTTATGAAGGCTAATTTTACATGTTGAACCGAGGTCACCATTGCTTAATACTAATTCTGTTTGTCACATTGTTGTAAATACCATATGACAAGGGAGAGACTTGGTGTAAACTGCACCCTGTATTCTTGATAACATTATGTTCACTTTGTTCTGAAGGTTTTCTTAATAGGAAATATACTTTATACTCTCTCTTTGGTATGAAAATCCTTCTGTTGTTATAAGATGGTTTATGAAGAACAGGGAAAAATAAACTTGTGATCACCTTCTCATTTTTGGTTAAAAAATAGCTTTTGTTTCTAACTCTTTATTATAGAAGTGGAAACAAAAAGTCAGGAGAGAGGCTGGGGAAGGCAGAGCACATCATAAGCCCAGCAGATTAAAAGTGTCTGCTAAAGAAAAAGAGGAGAGGAGATGAAAGAGAACCTTAGAAAGTCATTAGGCGGCATCACAACCCTAGATTTCTTATTTTGAAGTAAAGTAAATGAAGACCCTCGAAGAAAAGAGATTACCTAACATAGCAAGCATTTTGCACTTTTGGAAGAAAAAGTTTTTACTGGTGAACTGTCTGCCTTTTACCTGGTCTATACCTAAAAAGAAGCTGATCAGTTGCTAGAACTAATGGGGATTTTTTTGTTTTTTAGACAGAGGAACAGAGTGGGGGAGAAAAAGAAGAGAGCATCAATTTTATTTAGTTTTTCATGTGACTTTCATTGCTCCCCCACTTTGACCCTTCCTTATGTACGTGGTGCTGGGATTTGAACTCTGGTCCTTGCATATTCCAGGCAAGTGCCATAGCTGCTGAGCCATTTCTCCAGGCCCTAAAGGGGAATGTTTAGTGCAGTTAATATTCTTAAAATTTGTTCTTACATTCAGAGATCTTTGGGGCATATGAAGCTGCAGAGTCCTTGTGATTTCTTATAAGGAATGGTAGCCTAATTAGCCTCCTGGAATGGTGATATTTGGCAGTTTCTTGATTCTTTTGAGCCTGGAGCTGAGGAGATGAAGGCATGAGTCCCAGTCATGAGGGAGCCATGATCCCTGGGCAGAGGTCCTCCAGGCCTCCTCCAAGTCACCTCTGATCCATGCCACTTACTCTTGTGGAAAATAATGACATCAAAAATCACGTGTCATCATGTCATTAGACAACAATGCAATTGCTTTGTAGGATGGCAGTAATTAAAGACCAGCTACTTGAATCTGAAAATACTTTTTACCATGATTCTAAGTCTTATTTAGAAATTAAGAATGTTTTGTTTATTTGTTTAGCACGGTCTTTCTTACATATTGGAGGGAATCACTGTTATACGTTCATGCATACATGGATACTCACAAAGTAAATTAAGGCCAGTCCTAGTCCAGGATCTCACCATTTGTCCACTGCCCGCTCTCATGTCTCCTCTGCAATACCCCTGTGTTATAGATAGAAATAAGCATATACATGTGTATTAATTTTGAAATTTCTGAGTTTCTCTGCCTGCCTGTGTATAGTTGGGCTTCTCATGGGAGTTGAGAGTTCCCAGGTGAATTGACAACCCCCCTAATCCCTCCCTTCTTCCCCCTCTTTCATAGCTATGGTTCCCCCTGCTTATGTGAAAATTTCACCTATGTTGAGATTATTATTTGATCTTAGCTAACTTTAATCTGTCTTAGATTTTACTCGAACATCCACCTGCGAGAGAAAACATTCAGCCCTTAAATCTCTGAGTATGGGATATTTCGCTCAGCATAATTTTTTTCCATCTCCATCCATTTGGTTGCAAATGTCACGGTATCATTCTCTGTAAAGCAGAATAGAACTCCCATACCACAGTTTCTGGATCCATTCATCCAGTGATAGGCATCTGGGTTAGGGAAGCAGTGTAGAGACTTGTCACAAAATTAGAGTTGGAACCAACTTATGACTAAGTTACCCCTCTCCTGGGTATTTTCCCAAATTAAGAGATTTCTTAAAACATTGAGATGCATAAGAGATTTTCTTGGAGGGGGCTGTTCTAGGAATTAAAATTCCTAAATTATCAAATATTTTTTCAAATATATTCCCAACATGGCCTCAACAAACATTTTCTTAGTGTGTTTTTTCTTATTTTTCAAGAAAATTCAAGTCTTGTATGGTTCATTGAACTGACTGTCTTTAAATCTCAAAACCTCGTGTTTTTGTCTCTAGAAAGGAAACGGATGAATTCATCACCATACCTCCCTCTAAATCCAGTTCTCATGTCTAATAGCTTTAAAATTAGCAACGAGCCCAGGGGAGTCCTTTAGTGCTGCTCTGAATGTTAAAAAGCATGGAAGGTCTTTTGATTTGGATTTTAGAAAGCTTACAAATTGTTGTTTTATCTTAATATGATTCTAAGACTTCATTCTTAATTTGGTAAATGTGTAAGACAAAATACCATTTCTTGTCAGCCACATCTTACGACAGCATACTCTAAGAAATGTACCTTTCTCTGTCTGGAAGCCATAGTTCTCAACGGCATGCTTATGTCTCCATACATCATAGCTTCTTGCTGTTGTTGCTTTGTCTGTTTAAAGAGGAATATTCTCTGCGGTTCTGCCTCTGCAGACTCACAACCACAGAGTGAAGATATTCACACACAGAACTCTGACTCTGTACTGGACATGTACACACCTTTTTCTTGTCACCTTTCCTTAAATAATAGAGTATAATAGCCATTTGCATAGTGTTTACATTGTGTCCAGTACTATAAGGAATCTACAGATGATTTAAAGTAGACAGCAGAATGTACACAAGTAATACGCTGATACTGTGCTATTTTAAGGAAACTGCGTACACAGGTTTTGGTGTCTGACATACATGGGTTCCTGGAATCACCCTTGGAAGCTGAGAGGTGATGATTCAGTGTGAACAATGTTGACTTAGATAATCTAGACCTGTAAGCCCTACACTCAAGCCAACACTGCAGACAGATCCTGAGTTACCTCTATGAAGTGAACCTGAACTATATTTTAACCAAAATAAATGGATATCATGTTTATTGACTATTAAGTAATATAGCTGAGTTTGATGTATTAATTATATTCTATTGCATAAAATTCAAAACGAAGTGAGGCAGATACATTTTTCTCCTTTCTCATTAGTGAGGAAAGTAAAACTAAAATGTAGCTAACTCTCCAAGTACTTATAATCAATTTGAGCCTGATTCAATACTTATAAAATGAGGCAGGCCTTTTATTCATCTCTGCGTATTACAAGGGTAAAATGTGATAAAGATACTACATATAAATTACCTGACATCAGAGGCTTCTGAAAGCCATGTGTGTGACTGTCATTGTAATGGCTAGAATAAGCAGGATGCATGATTTGAATCACAGTCTCTCTGACTTGGAAACTTTTTTTAACTTCAGGTATTATTTTTAAAGAAAATCTGATTTTGGTGTCCAGAGAATTACTTGGAAATTTTACATGGAGATTTCATTTAAATTTTTATAAGAAACAAGAGTAATGAATACATAGAAATTATATTCATTTTAATAGATGCATGTCCTATTGTACTGCCTGATTTAAAAGAAAAACTTCAAAAAGTTTTACAATTAGATTTATCTGTAGTTAAATATGCTTTACCTGAATTTAAGAAACACTGAAGATTCACCCTTAAGCTACTGAGTATGGCCTAATGAATTCTTAGTGAAGTACAAACTTTGCAAGTCAAAATGTACTCATTCTTTTTTATTTAATATCAACCATAATTAAATGTTCAGATCATGAATATTAAAAACATCTTTAAAGAGAAATGACTTTTCTAAAATAGAATACCACTTGAATCATACTGATGACCCAAAATCGTCTACCTTATTTTTTTGGAAGTGGAGATTGATTGATTTTCACTGACAAATAAAAATTCCATATGCTGATCTGAATAGGTAATGAACAAAGACGTGTATTTAACCAGAACCAGCTGCCCTTCTTGTGTCTCACGCTTCCATGGGTTCATGCTGTATTAATCAATATCTCCTCCTTCTTGTTCCATGCCTCCACCTTCACAGAAACATCTGCACCCTACCTGCACCCACGCTCTCTCTCTCACACACATAACATTGATAAACCAAAGAGAATATTCTCATTTCTCTCTTTTTCTGTGTGAGAGTCAATAACAAGTGCTACACGGTATTTTTTTTTCAGATCTAGAATGTGTACTTAAAATATTCTACTGAAATTTAAGAGTCTATAAAGAAATATGCAGAAAGGTAATTATTAGCAAGTTTGCTCAGGTGGAGATAGAAGCGAAAGGCCAAAAGACCTGCTGTCAGGCAGTTGAAGACTGGGGAAAGGCAATGCAGAGTTCCAGTTTAAATTTGAAGGCATGAGAACCAGGAGGCTGAGGCTATGGTTGCATTCTGAAAGTTGGCATCTTTTGACCCAAGAAAAATCCAGTACTCCAGCCTGAGCCTGAATACAGAAAAAGATCACCCAGGCTGAAGTGCTCAGGTAGGAGCAGTTCCCTCTTATTCAGACTTCTTGTTCTGTTCAGCTCTTCAGTGGCAAGCAGGAGGCCTAACCCCATTAGTGAGGCCAATCTGCTGAACCCAGCCAAACAATGCAGGTGTTAATCTCATCCTGGAACAACTCCAAAGACAATCTCCAATGATTATTTGCCAAATATCTGGGTACCCCATGGTCTAAAGAAGTTGGTAAATAAAATTAACCATCAAGATTTTAACACTTTTTTGGATTGAACAATTTATTTTTAGGTTATTGTGAACTTACATGTAGTTATAAGAAATGATAATTTCCAAGGAAATTCATATAGAGAAAATGGTCTTTACCCAATTCCTTGAAAGGATGGCTTCTTGGAGAAGGATAGTACAATGTTGAAACCAGGATATAGACACTGAAAAAAGTGAAAATAGAGAATTTTTTTCAACATAATCATCCTTTATATTATATTTTAAGCCACACCTATTTTAATACCCCACCACACATTGTAAAACCCTTGGCAATCACTAATTCTTGCTCCATTTCCAAAACTGTCGTTTTAAGAATGTTGTATAAATGAGATTATACGACAATGAGATTATATAACTTTTTGCTGCAAGATGTTTTTCCTTATAATAATTTTTCTGGAAATTCAATCACTTGTTGCATGTATCAACTGATTTTTTTTCTTTCCTTCCTTCCTTCCATTCTTTGTTTATTTTTTAAAATTTTACTGAGAAGTTGAGTTTTTGTACAATCATAAATGCATATGTAGTAACATTATGATATGCTCCTGATCCTAAACCAGAATCACCCCCAAATCATCCACACCCCAGTCTTTTAACTTTTCTATATTCCCCCATAATAGATACAAATTCTCATATATATATATATATATATATATATATATATATAATTGTGCATTTTCCAGAATTAAATGATTGCATAAGTATTATTTGGCTTCTCAGGGGACTAAAGAGTAAGCTACATTGTTGATTCCCCCCTAGACTCCCGCTTATCATTCCTCTCACTCACTTTTTCTTCCCCCTCCCTTGCTCATTTCTATGGTTCTCTTACATTATGTGTTGCTTTGACTTTGGTGAGTCTAGTACATGAACTTGACCTTTCAGTCAAGCCTGTATTTTTTTGTAAAGAGATAATCAATTTTTATTTAGATTTCATGTATCCTTCGTTGCTCCGACACTTCGCTGTATATGTGGTGCTGGGGTTCAAACCTGTGTCCCAGTGCATGCCAGCCAAGCACCAGAACTGCTGAACCACTGCTCCAGTTCCCCTTCCTTTTTTTTTTGAGAAAGAGAAAATTATTTATTTATTTACATTTTAGTTTTTCCTATGGCGTCCGTTGATCTGACACTTGGTTACATACATGATGCTGTGGTTCAAACTCATGTCTTTGCACATGCCAGGCAAGCACCATAACTGATGAGCCCTTTAAAAGACAAAAGAACAACTTCTAGATGGTTTCAGAGAAGGGTTGTACAATTTTACACTCCCACCAGCAATGTGAGAATGATCCACTTTTTCCATACCAGGATTTGGTGTTGTCATTGTGTTTAATTTCTGTCATTGTGACAACTTACCATAATACCTGATGTCACCTTGGGGAGGAGTGACTTGGTATGGCTCTGAATCAGAGACTTCATTCACAGACTGCTTTGGGACTACGGCAGCATGGAATATCATGGTGGAGTGCATGGTAGAGGAGCTTTGTTAACTTCATGGAAACCAGGATGCAAAGAAAAGATGAGTATATGCTTCCAATGACCTGACATCTTTCCATATGCCCCACCTCCTGAGAGTCCCGCCACTGCCCAGTTGCCACTCAAGCATTGGCTGGGACCCTATCATTCCCCACAGGAGACTATACCTCAAAATTATTATTTTTATTTTAGCAATTCTTATACCCATTTAATGTTACCTTATTATTCCTACAGAGAAGATTAACAGGTTAGATTGCTGAAGCTCATGGACCCCCTGTTGGAAGAAAGATTTTCCAGTCTCAAAGACAAAGTAAATACTCTTGAAAATAAAGTAGACCATAGAGAAAAGATCTTAAGAGATCATGAGGAGAATAGTGAAGACATTTGGGATAACATCAAGAGAACAAATTAGAGAGTCATTGGGGTGGAGGAAAACTTGGAGGCACAGATTAATGGTCAGCACAACATTTTAAATGAAATAATTTTGGAAAATTTTCTAAACCTTAAGAAAGAAATGGAAACTCAAATTTAGGAGGCTTATAGAACACCAAATATACAAAATCACAACAGGCCACCTCAAGTATCATTATGATGAAACTAACAGACAGAACAAGGACAAAATCTTAAAATCTGCAAGAGAAAGGACACAAATGCCATTTAGAGGAAAACCAATTCATATCATGACTGACTTCATAATTTAAACCCTAAGGGCAAGAAGGGCTTGAGATAATATATACTAATCTCTGAAAGAAAAAAAGTCCTCAACCAAGAATTCTACACCCAGTAAAATTAACCTTCAAATTTGAAAATGAAATGAAAACTTTCCATGATAAACAAAATCTGAAAGAATTCAGAACTAGAAAGATTTCACTAAAAAACATACTCAACACACATATCACAAAGAAACAAATAAACAAAAAGCCAATATTGTAAAAAAATGGTGTTGGGCAACTAGAGTTCCATATGTAGTAAAATTAATCTCAATCTCTAGCTCTCACCCTGCACAAAATTCAACTCAAAGTGGATCAAAGACCTAGGAATTAGGCCAGCAACCTTCAATCTACTAGAAGAAAAGGTAGACCCCAAACTCCAACTCATTTACTCAGGAATTTAACTTCCTCAAAGATCCCTGAAGTTCAAGAATTATAAATAAAAATCAATAAATGGGATGGCATCAAATTGAAAGCTTCCTCACAGTAAAGGAAACAATTAAAAGCATGAAGAAAGAACATACAGAATGTGAAAAAATCTGTCCTCAGACAGGGTATTAATATCCAGGATATACAAGGAACTAAAATAAACAACACTAAATAAATTATATATATATATATATATATATATATATATATATATATATATATATATAGATGATAGATAGATAGTTACCACAATCAGTTAATGAGCAAAAGAACCAAACAGACACTTCTTAAATGAAGAAATACAAATGGTCCACAAATACCTGAGAAAATGCTCAATATCTCTAGCAATTAGAGAGATGGAAATTAAAACTACACTGAGATTTCACCTCACTCCAGGTAGAATGGCAATAATCAAGAACACAAACAACAGATGTTAGTGGAGTTGTGGGAAAAAGGGTGCATTTATACATTGTTGGTGGGAATGCAACTGGTACAACCACTCTGGAAAGCATTTTAGAGATCCCTCAAAACACTAGGGATGGATCCACCATCTGAACCAGCTACCCCACTCCTTGGTGTATATCCAAAGGAACTAAAAGCCGTGTTCTACAGTGATGCAGCCACATCAAAGTAGCAGCTCCATTTATAATAGCTAAGCTATGGAACCAACCAAGGTGCCTTTCAACTAATGAATGGATAAAGAAATTGTGGCATTCACACACAATGGTGTATTACTCAGCCACAAGGATGAATGACATTATGTCATTTGCTGACAAATGGATGAAAGTGGAAGATATCACACTAAGTGAAATAAGCCGGTCTAAGAAAAGCAAAGTTCAGATGTTCTCTCTGATATGTGAAAGCCAAGGAAATGAACAGAGGAATAGTCAAAGGGGAAGGGAATGGAGGAAGGCGGAATGAAAGTGGGAAAGTTAATGGAAGGAATCAGACTTAACTTGTTCGTGTCCAGATATGAACTTATCGTAGTGAATCTCATCAATGTATAATTCAACGTCACTAAAAAATAAAGGAAAAAAATTCGTTTAGTAAACAACAGAAAGACAAGTGGAGGGAAGAGAAAGGAGAGGAGGTGGGAGGATACTGCAGACTATAAGAATAAGCTACACCGCATGCTTTTACAAAAATGTAAATGTTTAATCCTATTGTCAAATACATCTAAAATAATAAGGGGTTGGGTAAAGGAATAAGAGGGAGAAATGCTGGAACTGAGTTAAAACAACGTATACTCCAAGCTATTATGTCATTGTATATACTATTGTCACGTATATAAAAGTGTTCTTCACAGGTATAAGAGTTGGATCACTATAATTGGGTATATTAGGAAAAATATATCAGCCAGAAAGAAAGGCAAGGGACCAGAGGATGAAAGGAGGGAGTTTGGGGAGTCCTGGGGGATGAATAATGACCAAATTAGCATTGCTGTATTGTGTGCATCTATGAATATGTGACAATAAATCCCATCATTACATGCAACTATAACGAGCCAATAAAAAACAATGATTTGAATATCTTCAATTTCTTTAAGAGACATAAATTTAAAATTACCTTGACAAATTAAAATTTTATTCAAATAAAACATTTTCATTTATTTATCTTTGTATTTTCTACTTTTTTTTGAAGCCTTGAATCTTTTATCTGAGAGTTTTTTTTTTCATTTCTTTCAAGGGTACTTACAATGTCTTATTAAATCTACTTACAGTGACTGCATTAAAATCTTTGTCCAATAAATGCAACATCCTGTAATTCTATTGGTTGCTTTTGAAATCTTAATTTAATTCTAACAGATCTTTCTTGTTCTTGGCATAAGGAAAGATTTCCAGTTGCAACCTGACTAAATTCAAGTTATTTCATCAATCTTTGTTACTGATTTGAAATTGTTTTTTCTGGTGTTCTGAGACAAGGCTCATCCTGGAGAAGTGGGCCTACTGCCTTATCCTGAGAGATGGGTGGCTGCTCAGTTGGCCTTCTGACACATGAGCATGCAAACTCCTAATTGCAACTGGGCACTGGTAGAAGTCTTAGCTGTCCCCAGTTCTCCTGGGTGTCATGATGGTGGCTGTCAAAATCTTTCCTCTCTCCAGGCTGCCTATTTTCTGGTCTTTTGTTTAGAGACAGTAGACTTTGTAGGTGTGGTGTGTGTGTGTGTATGTGTATGTGTGTGTGTGTGTGCTTATACACTCCTGTGCACCTATTAGTGTTTTGGGGTTACTGGATTCTTGGTGTGCAACGGAGGAATAGTTAAAACAAAAGAAAATCTGGAGAATTTATACTAGAATTTCAAGGGACAAGACATCCTTTGTAGATTTACCTTCTCTCCATCTTTCAGAATTATCTAAAAAATATTTCCATTGTTTGTAGTTGTGTTTGTCAAGAGAAATATAAAAAAAAATACATCTACTCCATTTTTATGGAAGCAGAATTCTACAGTAATATTTTTACTAAAAAATGCTTAAATAAAAGATAAAATTATAAAGTGACATATTTAATCTATACAAGAATGAACTATTCTAGTATCAATCTGTCTTGTAATCCTTCTCTCTCAATACCTCTCTGTCCATATCTATAATTGTACCATTTATGGATATTGATATATTATTTCCCATTGTTTATCATAACCAAATTCAATAATAGATAGCAATATTCATATCTAATTATCTATATTTATATTTGTACCTACACTTTATTATCAGTTTTTTTTTAGGGAATAGTTTTCCCCTTACGTAGAGAAGACACATGAGACTTTTTATTTTTAGATATGGATATCTTAATTTAATCTTTGCTTTGCATGTGAAATTAACGAAAAACCAATTCATTTTGGAGTGTAAAATAGACCAAATAATATATATAAATTTGAAATTTTTGTTTATTTCTGTGATTAAAACTGTTTATTAGCATCCATTTGGACAGGAAACTGGTGGGAGTTGCACGTCAGTGGTGTATATGACTGAGGTCATTGCCGTGGGATCGTGTGTTATCACATTGACATGTATATTTCATATTCTTTGTGCACCTATCAATCAATAAACATTTTTTGCATAATGATATGCACACACATGCATACATAATCTCTCTGATATAATTCGATGGGAAATGAATGCTTTAGTAGTAGAATCAATTCTTTACCAAGGTAGGAAAGTTCTTAAATTAAAGGGGCAATTTTCAATGGTTAACGAAAGAGCTAATTAATACTACCAATTCCATCATGCTTCCTGGATTACTATTTATTTAATGCATTTAGATCTCTCTTGTCTACCTTGGTCTGGTTTCAGAAATATAAAAATTTCCAAGGTATCTTTGGAAGAGACAGAATTGTGTCATGAGGCTGCTTTGTAACCCGGGTGAAAAGTGCCCAGCCATTCCCTCATTTCTCATCTAGTGATGCAGCTCCACAGGAAAACGTACAATACAGATCATTTTTCTTTAGTGGGATATAATCTTTACTTTATTGTGTAGGTGCTCTTATGTTCTTTTTCAAAAAAAATTTTTTTGAAATGTAGTTTAAGGTCTGTAAACTTCTTTAATTCAAAAGGCAATCATATAAACATATGCTTCTCAAGGGCAAGGATTATCTTTTATTTGTTATATTTTTAAACCAGCTCTAATCATTATAAATCATACTCATTTTATATATATATGTATATATGTGTGTGTTATAATGTATTATAGCTGTATAATTGAATATACCATATTCAATGTAATGCCTTCTCTATCTGATATTGTGGGTATACTACACATGTCACTTCTTTTGCTAATACATGGGAGGTGAAGATGATAGTTAAAAATAAAATATTCATTAATTGCAGATGTGAAAAAAGCTTTTTTAAAAAGAGGAATGAAATAAAGAATTATTTTAAAATTTAACTAGGTGGGAACTTAATAAAGAGGGGGTCTCAGGGATTAGATAAGTTTTGAGTTAAGAGATGACTGTCAGGAAGCAGGCAGCATAGACTTGACTGAGTGTTCTAACTTTGTGTTGTGTTTTGGATATGAGGTATCCCCCAAAAGCTTCTGTGTGAATGCAGGAGTTGAAATGATTAGATTATGAGATCAGTAAATAAATCAGTAGATTAATCTATTTGATGGACAGATGATTTGAATGGACTAACTGGGCAGTAACTATAGGCAGGTGGGGCGTATCCTACTTGCCTACAGTTACCACCCAGTTAACTCATCAGTGGATTAATCCACTGATTAGGTAAAGTTTTTATAATCTAATCATTTCACCTCTCTATATTCTTATGTTGTCTCACACATGCGATTTTGGGGGACACCATATATACACATCATAGCAAGTTATGTGACATTGCTACCAAATTAATGGCTATTTATGTGATGTAACTTTATTAATTCAATCTCTCACATATGAATTTATTATTTATTGAATATTTATTTATTAGCTACCTAATTGTCCAAGCATTTGGACAGGCAATTCTGTATGTATTTACTCAGTTTTGTTTTTTTTCAAAATGCCTTTATCTGTAGTTGGGAATTACCTACAAATGCCTCTTAAACTTTCTCATACTTGAAATGAATGTCATTGGACATCCTTCATTAAGCTTTGATATTTTCTAGCACTGCACTGATGTTATTATAACGGGTGCTTTGCCGTTTCCCTCTTACGCTCACAAATTTGTGTGTACATTTGAGTCTATATTGGTTCTACTACCAGTGAGAGAACGTTGACAGATCCTGGAGCTGTGACCTTTAGTGTCTTCCTTAATGATCTTTCCTACAGTGGACTGATCAAAATGCAGGTTAGACCTGCGTTATCATCTTTCTGTTTTGCCTACTGTGCATACCTCTTCTCAGCAGAAGAGCTGGGCAGAGACCAATTTTCATCTGAGAGTGGTCATGAATGGTCATAACATTCCAACATGAAGGAGATGGGGAAGACCGTTACCTGTTGAAATCTATTCCTTTCCTTAAATAACAGGATTGAACCCAAGGTCCTGCTCATGCTAGGTAAGTGCTCTGTCAATGAGCTACAGACCTAGTCCAAAATAAAACGTATAATTCTAGAGAAACTTTGTAAAATATCAATGTGCCATTAAAACTTAATTTTATAATTTTTGTTCTGAATCTCAGTTTTAGCCTGAGTGTACCAAATTATCTTCCTCCTAAGCTCCAGAGTTCTGCTGTTTTTCTCCTTTGATACATTCCATCTGCAGTTCCATTCCAATGGCTCCTCTCATGTTGACCTGGAAGCCTTATAAATCCTGTAACATCTTAAAGAACATGTGTAACTCTGAATTACCAAATCACTAGCTCTCTCCAAAATTTCTTGAATGGGTGATGGTAATTTTCATAATTGTAAACTCTTCAGTGAAGATTCGGGTTGTGAACAGCTACCCTTTGACTGTTTTTAGATCCCCCTTGATTTTTAAAAAGTGTTATTTCCCATGTAACAACCAAATGATACAAAAACTCCCTAAATGTAAGAAGTTTAACACCTACAGCTTAAAGCTGTAGTGTGTGGTCCCAGATCCATAATACTTGTGAAACTGAAAGTATTTTAATTAATTATGAATAGTTGGAGTTACTGATTAATGCAAGTTGACTGTTACTGCTGTGCCAGTTCAGTTACACAATTTTTTGCATGTGAACTGTCACCTATATAATTTTTTATTATAGGTTTTTTCTGACCACTAGCACATGCATCAAGAAACTAAAAGGTGGGCTAGATCGGTGGCTTGGCGGTTACAGCGCTTTCCTGGCATGGCAAGTACGAAAGTTCACACCCCAGCACCACATACAGAACAAAGTGTTTGAGGAATGGAAGTCACACGAAAAACTAAATAAAATTTGCTTCTCTCTCTCTCTCTCTTCTCTTTCTCTCTCTGTCCCCTCTTTCTTTAAAAAAAAAATACACCATAAGACAAGAACTGATCAATTATATACAATGCTTCACCAAATTGAGAATGGAAGCATACGATCTCTGTTCTGTTTCTTCTTTGCTATTAATACTTTCATTTTCCTTAAAATACCTTACACTTATATACCAATCTCCTCTGCTATGATGTGACACTCCATAAAAAAATAACTTAAGGAAATAAATGCTACATCTCTACACCATGAATGTAAATTATAAATAATTACTTGTAGGTTTAGAAATTAGCACTGCATATCTCCATATTTTTCTTGCCAGGAATTTTCATACCCTCAGGCTTTCTTTATTTCATATGTGAAAGTCCTACTAATACATCAATGACTTTGAAATATAACAAGCCCTGAAGAAAGAGAAGGAGAAAAATGATCATTTTAGACAAAAGTGGTGTAAATGAGGATTCTCAGGAAAGATGGTGTCCTGAATACCCCCTGATCATCTACCATGTGGGAAAATATCATCCTCCTCCTCTGCCATTCCTATCCATGTGATTTGAATGGTGTCTCAAAATTCCTGTCTTTAAGCTCCACTAATCTGGAACCTAGAAGACATCTGTGAACTTCAATGTTCAGGCAGATGCTTGCTTGAACTGACAGAGAAAGTGAGGCATCATGAAGGGAGGTTTGATGGTGATAAGGACTTAAGGCAGAGAGGAAAGCTTCCCATTTCAGTGCTCCATAATGAATATCAGGGAGGAAAATCAATGAGGAGATTGACAAGATGAACAATGATTAAGAAATATTATCATTTTCCAACTAGAAACAAATCACAATTCTACCTAGAGTGATAACTGAGCTTCTTTATGTAAGAAATAAAAGCAGGAACTTAGCAGCTGTTGCAACCCTTGCTCACCCCTGTTCTCATTTACGCAGTCTATAGATAGCTGCAGAGCCCTGCTGCTCAAGCTGGAACCTACCTGTGTGCCTCGCATGGAAATGGAGGGAAACTGGCTGATGGCTTATTGCCATCCTCTACTTCTTTTTTCAAGCAGAAAAAAATCAAAGGCTTCAGAGAAAGGATGCAGGGTTTTGTTTCTCAGTTGAAATAAGGCTACTGTGATGAAGTAAAAGGGTCAAGGTATTTTTCAGATCTCTTGGGTATAAAATTTCTCCTCTTCTTGGTGAAAACACTTTAGAAATAAGATGAAGTTTTGGATTTAAAATGAGATTGTTTTCCAACATTATTGATGTGTCATTTTCTACTCCACAATTCAACAAAAAGAAAGTGGTAATCTGTGTACATTAAACTCAGGGCTGCAATATGTAGCGGAGTTAAAAATGCACCTTTCATTCTTACAATCGTTTTTCCAACCAATGCCAGAACTTGAAACAAGCAAAAGAAGCATCTTTCAGGATTCACTGAGGGTATCTACAGTGTTCAAAAGGGATTATGTCAGAGATAAGGATGATTTCAGAAAAAATCACTGTGGCAACAGTGGGTATTTATTAGATTTTTCAAGCATGAATCTTTATAAAGAGTTTTTCTTTCCATTTCTGTTAAAATTACACCTAAACTTCCAAGTTTTGTACAGAGAGGCAACTCAAAGGAAAGCTTATATAGAGAATGCTTCCAGTTAAACCTTAAATACCACAATGGAGAGATTTGATTTTAACTTCAAACTTTAGGCATATATGAGAGTATTGTTGTAATTTCTCCCTTGCCTTCAATAATGTTCTACAATCAGGTTTTCATTTTACCTTGCCTCCATAATGGCACTTACCTCTTTATCAAAAGAGATCATTGTGCAAATTATAACTGAGAGCTAATAAAAAAAATGGCTTCATGAAACGTAGGTGATTCTTCAGAGAAGTGAACCTAGTAGTTGTGGATGAGCCATTTAAGTTTATAAATCCAATTTAAATTGCAAATGGAAACTATCAGAAGGAAACACCTGTAACTTTTCAATCAGGCATCTACTGATTTTTAAACAAATCAATAAATTGTAGCAGGACAATGAATTTGAACCACCTGATCAAAACAAATAAGCACTATCTACTTATTATCATAAAAGTAATAAAAAGGCTTGCACAGCATTCTTCCCTTAATTTGTCTTTTATTCTGCACCATAAAGATAACAAAGTACCACATTTCCAAAGAACATATTGTTTTACTCTGTGTGCTTTTCCTCACTGAATTCTAAGGGTATAGTTTTTTAATTTGCTGATGGAATCCATCCATTAGAATCAGGCTAAATGCTGTGGGAGGATAATGACAGTGTGTTTGAAGGGAAGAGGAATGTGTAGCATGAGTTAATGCTGCTTTTATGGCACTTCTCATTGGATTCACGGCTGAGCTTATCTGATGAGTAAATAACTTATGCATATGTCAAAGCTGGGAAAGAGAGTGTGGGTAAATATACTATTAGAGACACTAATGTTCAAGAAAGTTGGAATCAACCTCTGTGATGAACTGTTACTAAAAGCTTTATTCTTGAAGACACTTTACCTTGCCCTTATACCCGTGGCCTCAATGTCACCTGACCAAGAGTCCTGCCTACCACCAGCAACTGCATCACCTGGGGACATTCACTAAAGTGAACTTCATGACTCTTTGTATTTCCATATAAGAAGGAACCTATAAGTTTTCCTCCATCTTTCAAACTCTCTGACTCTAGTTTTCCTAAAGGATGGTGATCCAGGGTCCAAAGCTCTCTACATGGAAATCCTGATGATGCGTTGACCGCCCTGTCTGATGCCATGCATATGTGAAACTCACTGAAACATAGAATCAGAAAAGTAATAGATAATAATGAACCTAGTACAATAATCCTTTCCTGAAGAACGTAAATGGCACAGAAGTGTGAACCACTCTCGAATACCTTGTGTACTCCATCCCTGAGATAAATGACATAGTTAGCATACAGGTGGGGAAGAGAATAAGGTGGTCTTGTGGGAAGTTTAACAAAGATGGGAATAAGCAACTGGAAAAGCTTTGTCATTCTGTAGAGACTCCAACCGGAGAAAAAAGGTCTTTTTGTATAGACTGTTTCACCCTGGCTAACAAAAGGAGGAAGAATGCACATGAAAAAAAAGTTCTTTTGACCAAACTTGAAAATTAGCAAAAAAAAAATATATATATATACATATATATATATATATATATATATATATATAAATAAGTATTGGATATAAACTGTTCTCTTCTTTATTCATTATGCATTAGCACAAATCTTCTCTGGGCCACAAATAGCTCTTAATTTACAGTCTGTAGAAAATTACAAATACAAATGAAATTAATATAGAGTGGCATTTAACACACAAATTAGACCATTATTCTCTATTTTTGAATACAATGCCATTAATGTTTAAACTCTACTGTGAATTTTCCTGTTACTTCCAGAAAAGATTAGTGAGTTTCTGAATATTTTCAATTCATCAAAAGACAAAAATTGTTTCTATTTGAACCGAGTATGGCAGGATAATTAAATCAGTCAGATTGAATTAAAACAGTTAAATTAACATGAAGCCCTTTCTGCCATCCACTGTAAGTCTGAGATTTTTAATTAATGTTTAAAAAGCAGTTTGCTTGTAGTTGATATTTAATTTATAGCCGTAAACAAAATATCTAAGCTTCTTGGTAATTTGAATATTTTCCCCATGAAAGATTATTTTGGCTTTAAATGATAGAAAATGGATATTAATATAATTTAGCTCTTTTGTAATTAAATAAATGTTTTACTTTCCTGTTGTTTTATTTTTAAATAAATTAAAACTTAATATACCATGAAACCAAATAATTAGAGTATTAATACTCTTTAAAATATAGTTCACAAACTACGAAGTCTGAGCTAAATGGTTGCCAACTTCCCAAGTATATCATTTGAAACTCGAGAAATTCTATATCAGAATCCATAATAAATTTTGAAGATACATGGCACTTAATCATGTGCTAAAATCTTCATTATAAGCAAAATTCAAAATTTAGGATTAAACCTCTGTTTAGCTTATATAATTTAAAGACAATGATATCTCCTCATTAAATTGTTTATGAAAATGCTAAATTTCTTATGTGTGTGAGTGTAAATAATATTTTTGGAAGGGAGTAAGTATAATATTGATTTTTAAAATTATAGAAAAAACAAAAGCTTAAAATAAAACTGAAAAATCAGCTTATGGATACCGCGTCGATTCGTTGTGCTATTGAGATCTTCAAAATTAATAAAAAGTATGTGACCCTTGCACAATGTTTATTATTTTGACCTAATGGGCACTCTTTGGCATGTACCAAGCTGCCTGTGTTTTTATACTGTAGGTACACATGTAACTTCTTGAAGCCCATAGATGCTTTCCTAACTCTGCTCCTTCCTGAATTTAAGGAGCATTAATGTAGTCCAAAGCTCCCCAGGTAGCCGTGATGCTGAATAGACACACTTCTCTACACTTTTAAAAATCTTATCTATATGAAATCTGTTTCTTTAGCAGGTACAAATAGAGTAAGTGGGTACCATTTTTAATTATCTTAATATTTTAACTCTTTTGGACATTAAATACGCTTAAAAATCAAATGCCTTCCAAGTTCATATCTGATAACAATTTATGCAACTCTAACCAAATCAGAATACACAGTTAATGTCATTTTTCTTTGAAATTAGGAAACTTTCTACATCTGAAAATGTGTTTTGATCACTCACAAACTTTAAATTAGGAATATTTCAAGCATCACCTATAGAAGCTATTATTCATAATCTACTACTTAAGACCTTTTATTTTCCTTATAATCATTGTTCAGAAACAGCCTGGTGCCAGTGTATAAGACCTGGCCCTAAGCTTCTCTAAGAAAAAAATGCGAACAGACCCTGTACTGAAGAGTATATTTGCCAGGGGATTTAATGATGAGACTTCGAACGTGGTTAGGACAAGTCAGAACGTATATCTGAGGCTAAAATCCCAGTCAGGCTTGATTCTTAGAAGTATGTTCTTGATGGTGTTCACTTTTAACATTTAATATTTTTCAATTTTATTTAATAAGTGTAATGCCTTAGTAAAAAAAACAACAAAACAAAAACACACTAGAGATATTTTTTTTAAAAAAATCAGTATATACATTGGTTAGTATACAACTTGTTCATCGTAATTATTACTGCAAACAGAACCACAGTTGAGAAGGAAATACACTATAAAACTGAGAGTGGTTATTTTGGAATGCAATGACTTATCTAAATTTTCAAATTGAAGAATGAAGAGATGCTTGGGATTAAGAGTCTCTGGGTGTGTCAGTGAAGGCGTTTCTAGGAATGACTGGGATGCAGGATATCCAATTGAAGAGGAAACCCATCCTAAATGTAGGCAGCACCATCCAACAGATTGGAGGCTTGAATGGAAGAAAAGTTGGAAGAACAAGGCAGCCCCAGTACGTGAAAGCTTGTTTCTTCTTGAAGGGGTTCTTGATTGCTGCTGTGATTGCCTGAGGACATCAGAATGCAGCCCCATTACTCCTCCAAATCAGATTCTGCAGGAAGTTCCCAGCTTTGACCCAGTCTGGGGTAGTGCTGATCCCTCCTGTTCTGAGGCGTCTGCATCCTGGACTGCATAGCTACTGGTTCCTCCAGCACTCCAGCCTGCAGACCACCGTTACGAGATGATCCAGCCTCCGGTAGTGTAAGCCAATCCAGTAAATGCCTTCTTGTAATCATCTCTCTGTATATTTATTGGATCGGCTTAATTTTGTTCCTCTAGAGAACCCTAATACAGGTGGGGATTAGAATTATAGATTATGGTCTTTCTTCTAATTATTTGAACTTTCTAAGTTTCCATTATTAAATATAGTGTTGACAAAAATAAAATACTTATTTTAAAATTCTCAAAAGGTTCTAACATAGTTACATTAAAATTAATATTGAAATGATGGTGATAATTCAATCTGTTTCCATTTGTACTTTAATTTCTGTTGAGGAACTACACATGCTTCAAAATTTAAAATGAATCATGAATATGAAGAATTCATTTTTGTGTTTAAATACAGGTGTAAATCTTTGTTGACTTGAGTATAAGGACATTCTCAGACATATGCTTTTAAAAATTTTGGTTTTCAGCTTCCTTACTGATGTTGTCACCGTCAGTTAAAGTATATCTCCACAAATATTTCTGGGTACCCAGAGATTGAACACCTTGAATAAAATCAAATAAATTTTAAATAAATTTCCTCTAAGAGAATAAAAGCATTATATAATGGAAAACGTATTCCAAGTGTAGTGACATACTTCACAAGTGAAGTTCATGAAGCACTATTCGAACTTTCTTTGAAGGCTGAGAGTTTTGCATTGCTTGAAAGTCATGGAATTGTAGTCTGATTGAAGAGGATCATAACTGGAGATGTAGGCAAAGCGGACCTGCCTGGTATTGACCGTTAACTTTAGCTCAACACCTGTGCAAGGCACATCTTTCTCAGCACCATCTCTCAAACGTGTCTTGATTATTTCTACTTGAAGTCATTCTGCAGAAGGGAAATGTGTTCCCACTTTCCCGTCACCCATAAATGCCCTGCACATTCCAAGTATCTCTTCATACACGTCTCCCTGACCATATCTGTCCTCACTTCTTTGAATCTCTGTATTTTTAGCTTCTCCTTTGGAATCCTGCATTTTTCCTTAAAATAATTATATTCAACCTGCTTCAGTCCCTTCATAATTTGTATTCCAATTTATAAAATGCAATGCTTAGCTAAATAGAATCTATTTTGAGTTAAGGGAAAAAAATATTGGCTCACATATACTTGAGTTGTTAACAATGCTAAATCTCCCTGGCTTATATGACTATATTTTTGAACAGGGATATGAACAGAAAATAAATAAATCTTATTTCTTTTTATTTTTTTTCTTTTTATAACTATGTATAAACATTTGCATTCATATGCATGAAAAAACGAGGTTATTTTTGTCAAATTTAAATAAAGAATAAATCCATTGAGTCCTAACATAAAAGACATTAAATACAATCAGGCAATATCTTCAAGGCTATTTCATAAAGCACCTAAAAAGTTGTTACAATGAAAAGGTTTTATGTTTCATTGTTTCTTTTCTGTTTTAATTAGTCAAATCTCTATGTGTCTGAAGGGGAATATTAAGTTTTGCTGAAGCACTTCTGCACTGAATGAAATAATGAGCTTCAGGTACTTCTATTTCTGTTATTTTCTTATTTTAAATTTACACAGACTTAATTCATGACTAGACTTAATTCAAGCAGCATTTAGGCTTACGAACAGATCTTTTCAAATTGAATAACAACATCATGGGTACCATTTCAAGGTAGAATTGTCTGTGTCTAAATATTTATCTGTACAAAAATGCCAGAATAAACTTATAAGATGGAATTGACCATTTTTACTAAAGGATGTATGCTAAGCTATGTACTGAAGGCATAGAGAGAGTGGGAGGATGCTTTAAATATTGCAAGTAGTAGATGTGCTTCCAGAAGTGGCAGTTGTGCTGATCCTTCCTAGGCTAGAGGGACCACTTCCAAGTGCAGGGAAAGGCAGAGGGAGGAGCCAGCATATGTGCTCAGAGGCCTCAGGACCTGGGAGTGGCTGAAAGACATCCGAGAGTCCTACCGCAATTTGCAAGCCAAAGATGGAGGAAGAAATGAGTTTGGAAAGCCAGGCAGAGCTCTGATCACAAAGCACTTTGTAGATGAGAATAAAGAGTGAGGATTTCTATTCGAGTGTAATGGGGAGGAATGGAGGCTGGCAGACAGGATGGTGTTCAGTAGTAGTCACAGCCACATTTTCAAAACATCTGTTGGACTTAGGTTGTAGTGAAGATGGAAAAGACAGGAAAACTACTAAACTTAGAAATGTTGGCAAGTGTAATATGTTAAGATAGTCAACATTTTATGCAAAATGCTAATAATAGTAGCAAACATTTGATAGAATTATGAATGAAACACTTTCAGCAATACTTCACACAAGTTGACCAATTTAATTGTTAGAATGGTCAGATGAATTATAATCATCTCTTACATATGAAAAACTGAATAAAGCAAATAGGTTAGGGAATTTTACCAAGGTCACACAAGCAGTTTATGGTGGAACCAGGAATTTAACCTCTAATGTCTAATTTCACTTATGAAATTAAATTTTTTGTTAGATGACTTTTAAGGAATTGTGTTCCTCCTAGACATATTAAATTCTAAATTTCTGTCAGGCTGGGACTGGTTTTCTATTCCTCTAATACATAGCTACCTACTTCTTCACCTTTCCACAGTGCAGGTGCTAGCCTAGTCAGTCCACATGAAGGAGGACTTCCACATTTCCTTTACTCACATATACTACCAAAATTAGAGCTCACTGAATGTTATCAATTGACTAGTTGAATTTTCAGTAAGCCAAAATATCTCAGAAGTATTTTATATCCATAAACACCTATGTACAGAGATTTAGATAATTCAAATGCAGTTATTTGTCTTTCCTCAATATTAAATGAAAAATAAATATATTTGAATTTTGATTGTTATTTTACTTATAGAAAATTCCTATCCCTAGGAACGTCCCCATTTTAAACATGAGAAATTTTTCTTTCTTTCTTTCTTTCATTCTTTCGAAAGAGAGGTAGACAGTGAACATCTACTTTTTGTTTCTCTAACACTCAGTGGTGTATGTGGTGCTGGGGTTTGAACCCTGGTACTTGTGCACACCAGGCAAGTGCTCCAACCACTGAGCCACTGCTCCAGCTCTTAGGAAAAAATTATAAAAATAGAGACTAAGGGATCAGGGATCTGCCTCAAGCTTTGAAGGCATGACAGCAAAGTCCAAAGAACAGGTGAACAGTATGGTTACAATATGGAGGTAAAGAAAGGCATTTGAATTGGTATGTGACCTTGAAGAGAAATTCAGAAGTAGCTAATAAGTTGCAAATATGCCTGTAACTAACCAATTCTGCCTGCATACTTTAAATACAGAAGTGTAGATGAGTGCAAGTGTATTTATCTGTGCTTATAGACACACATACAATATGTTATATATTCCCTATGGAAAAAATAGTTGGGGTGAGTGATTACCAGGGATTAAACTCAGGGGAACTTAATGACTGAGCAACTTTCTCTGGCTCTTTTATATTTTATTTTGAGACAGGGTTTCGCTAAGTTGCTTAGGGGCTTGCTGAGTTGCTGAGGCTGGCTTTGAACTTGTGATCCTCCTGCCTCAGCCTCCCCAGTTGCTGGGATTATAAGCATGCCCACCACATCCAGCTCTCCCTTGAAAAAATTTTGACTAAGAAGGGAAGTTATTCATTGCAAAATCATGATAGTATGCAAAAAATTAGAAATTACGTAAATGTTTAACAATGTGAGGATGGGTATAGAAATGTCATTGTTTAAAACAGTAGAACAATTTATAGCAATAAAATGTATATATTAGCATAAATAAATATGGAAAAATATTGAATAAAATAGGATATGGAAAATGTTGAATAAAATAGCACTGTTAGAAAACAAACATCTTTTAATATAGCTTTTATTTAATATTAAAATACCCCAAATAATAATATGCAATATTTAATATTAAATGAATATAAAAATTAAAAGGAAATAAAAATGTAAAGGTTAGACTAATGCTAACTCTAAGGAGAAGTGCGTTAGGTAAGAGGTTGAAACATCTATATCCTTTTGTTTTTTACAAAAAAAAACTAATATGATAAAATGGGTGTAAGCATTATACATGTGTCATATTATATTACAAACATGAAGTTTTACCATACAATATATCACAAATGAAATTCTTCTACTTTTTCCAAATTTATTAAAAATTACAACTTAATGACTCACTATATATACATATATATGGTGAGCATGAATGTGTATCATTAAATCTTTAAATTCTGGTTTTGATTTGTAAAATTTAGTTCCTCTCTTTTTAAAGGTAATGCATTTTTGCTGTTCATGTGTGGATTTCTAGGTAGCCCATGATTGAGAAATTCATACCAGAAAACACAGTGCTGTCCTCCATGACAGATAGGTGGTCAGTAATGCCCAAGAATTTTTGATTATCATGAAGGCAGTTGTGCACATCTTACTGAGTCCTAAAAGTCCACAATGACACAACTTCCTGCATGTGCAGAATCTCCAGAATGATTTCAGACCCTGTTAAAGAGAAGGCATCACTTCTTCAACAAGTTATGATTTCAGAGAAATAGAACCAAAATGTAGGAGTGTAATCACATCATAATAAACACCTATGAACAATCAGAAAGTGTGTTTGTTTCCATGCCCCCTGATCATTTCCTGTAAAGTACATATTTCAGATAATACAAATAAAGGTTTAGAGACATTAACTTGACCAATTTCATCAATCTAGGTAGCACCAGTGTAATTTCCCAGTTGAATCCTTCTGATTTCAGAGTCCCCAACCTGAGCAACCATACCCAACTCCCTCACAGTTGGAAGGCTCCAGCCATCATCTGGTCCACTCAAATACAAACAATTATTACGTCATCAACACGTCTAGAGTAACTATAATCCTTGTATTAAGTAAGTACCCAACAACAAAGTTAAAGCAGATAAAGCAATTTAAATATTACAAAAAAAATATAGACAAAAACTTAATTTCAAGACAAAATGAAAACTGACATATATCTGAACATTTGGACTGAATTGGTGTACACACTTTATCCATTTCAACATGCTGAGTCAAATGAAAAATAGAATCACCAATGCTAATAGTGATTAGAATTATGCTTTGTATTTATATTTGAATATTTCAAAGGCTTAAAATGTCAATATTACGTAAAGTTAAAACTCATTTTTAAAATGTAACTATGTAGCCGGGTGCTGTGGTACATGACTTTAATATTAGTAACTCAGGAGGCTGAGGCAGAAGGATTTCAAGCTTGAGGCCAGCCTCAGCAATTTAGCAAGGCCCTAAGCAACTTAGTGAGACCCTGTCTCAAAACAAATAAAAGGGGCTGGGGATGTGACTCACTTATAAAGTTCCCCTATGTTCAATCTCTTGTAGACTCCCCCCCCAAAATGGAACAATCTCTATTGCACTGTATCAAAAATACTTTAGAAAAAAAGTTAGTAAATGAAATTCAAAAGTTTATACAAAAATAAGTATAAAGATTATCAGGTGAGTGATATGAAAGTATTCACGCACATGTATATTTCAGAACTTATAACATTCTAATATTAGTGTTTACTTACATTACTTCTTGAAAACCTCCCACCATAAATCTAGGTGGTTAATTATTTGTCTTAGGTTATTTTACTTTTTCATGTATAAATACAAATATTTCAATACTATAATTACCTTCCCACTCATGGTTAAATGAAATAAATAGCTGAATTAAAATGAAACTAATGCACGTGGATCTGAAGCACGTCATATTTAAAGTCTACCAAAGCAATTATTTTTTCAGGGTATAATACTGTGTTTGTCATTATGTAAAATAATCTGAAGCTAATTTCACATTTATAATATTGTTTTAAATGTGGCTGGATGGATTTATCCTACTTTTGTGCATTCAATCTAATCTGTTTTGCTGTATGTTTATTTTTAGACTTTTTTTGCATTAAAAGTGATTTGTGATGAAGCGTTATTTATTTCCTCTTGTCTGGCAGCTCAATTTGCAGGTGGAACACTCAGATTGGCACATTTCTCTTTCCTTCCCTTGTTCTCATTAGCAGGGAGTCTTAATCTCCTCTTTCTCTGCCTTTCTGAATAATCACACTATATCACTCTCCCAGTGGGATCTAAACAAAGATTGAGTAGAAAATTAGGATCACAACCAAGTATGTTTAAGCATAAGGTCATAATCATGAAAAATCAATATAGTGTACAAAGAGGCCTTTTAAAATCAGTTTGATGCTTGTTCTTGTGTGGTATTTGTGTACAATTTTCACGATTCCAAGGCTTTTCAATTGAAATCTATGGCAATATAGCTTTTTGATTTCCTCAGAGTAAAACATATTGTTTTGAACTCTATAGCCCACCACCCCGCCCCCAGGATTGATTTTGGTCCTCATGGGCCTGGTTGATACTATTCCTCACGAGCACATGGAGACTTACTGTGTCTATAAATGAATCCATTTGTGCACAAAGAGCTGCTGTGAATTATGTGGTTGCTCGCATTCTTCCTGCCTTCATTCAGAAACACATGGGTAAAATACTAAGTAAGTGGGTGGGTTTTGTACACTACAGTTGCTGACACAGAAGGACCTGGGAGATTCTCACCCAGCCTTGGGACTGGAGGGATGCAGGCATGACCAGAATGTCATCTGTTGCCAGAGCAGGTACTGATGCTGTTACACAGGCCCTCGAGCTGGGTGCAGAGAAGGTGAAGACAAGATTAAAGGCAGCGCGCACTGCAGCTTTGTGGAATTGTTGCACAGTGTAGCTGTCCTCGAAGCCAGAACTACGGTGTCACACAGGCCACATAATGCCGATCCTTCCCTAAGACCGAAAGAGAAAGTCTTAGTGGGTTAGTAACCAGTTGACTGGCGTGGAAGGTTCCAAAGACTAAGAATATTGCAATGACAACCTCAAGATAGAGAAAATAAAACCAGAGCAGTCCAGATAGCAAGAAATGGTAGCAATAAGGTGCTTGCAGAAGGAGTCTCAGAATTTGAAGGAGGAAAACTCAATTCTGATTATGATCAAATGCTGACAGCACTGATTAATAGGTTCGCAGGATGGACACAGGAGCTTCAACAGATTAAATACTTATTAAACGTGCTCCAATATTTGAATAAATATTGGCACTATTTCCAGCAGTGAATTAGGATTTTTACTAACATTATTTTATTGATTTCCCTAAGTAATCCTAGGATCTATTATAGACTCTCTAGTAAAAAGGAAAATGGAAATGTACTCAGAGAACAACAGAAACAACAACAAAGGAACTATTAAATAGTTGAGCTATGGAGCCTATTATTAGTTGTTAGGTTGTACTGCCTAAAAATACGGTAAAATAAGTACAACTGTTTCTTAATTTACTATATGACTTGGATAGTAGTGAGGATATGGTAATATTTTTACCACTTTAATAAAATGCTAAATTTGAAAAATCTCAGGTGTTGTCTTATATGTTTAACTATATTTATGGCGGTATAACTCAGTTAGCTTTGTTCTACTCAAAAATGAGAGCCAAATTCTTTAACCTAGGATTGGAAAACTTGACAAAGAAGCCCATGTTCTCACACATTCTTTCAGTTATGAAACGCACTAGTGGTGGAAAATGTTATGGGCCATGGAAAACATGGTGTCTCTTGTCAAGGATTATCATACTCTTTTGATTTAACAAAAAGTTAGTTCCATATTGGTGTTCAGTAAATCTTACTAACCTTATTAAGATTTTCATGCAAATTAAAAGTGTGACTTCTTCACGCAAACTGTCATTCTGTGTGCAACAGATCTCTCAGATGCATATTGGTATATTAGTCAGGGTCCTCTGGAGGAACGGAACCAACAGGATACAGCAGGATTTATGAGATTAATTTGCATGGTCAGAAGCTGGGTAGTCCACAATGGCAGGTGTGCAGGCAAGAACCAGAGGTGGTTCAGCCCAAGAAACTGCAGCCTCAGAACAAGAGGGTCCACTGACGCAGACCCAGGCCAGGACAGCAGGCCAGGAAGCCCCTGGAGAGCCCACACCGGAAGCATGAACTAGCAGCAGTCTGCTGCCCTCCAGCAAAGGTTGTGTCAATCCTGAGCCCTTCAAGAAGAAAGCTGTGGAGTTCTCATCTGCCCTGCCTCCTCCTCCTGCCTTCTGTTCTCAGAAGACCTTCTGCCTATTGGACTTTGACACCACAGAGTGGGTCTGCATCCTCAGCTTGCTTTCCCAGGTCAACCATCTCTGGACACATCATTATAGAAACTCCCCCAAATCTCTCCCTTCCAGGTGCCTCTCAATCCAATCGATAGACATTGCGCATTGACCATCACAGTGGGGGAATGAAGAAGGCAGGGGTCAGAGGGCTCAAAGGAAAACCACCAATATTTCTCACTGAATGGAGAACCCAAAGTTGTGCTTTCAGAGCACACAGTCATACTGGAGCATCCTGAGACTGCAACTGCCACTACCAGGGACATGTTCACCGCAGGCCTCGCCCTCGTCCTCCACAGCCCATCTCTTCTACCTCCTCAGCCCCTCACCATTGCTTGCCAGTCCTCTGGATGAAATCCAGATTGAGCAATGAATGCGACTCGCAGGATAACTCCTGTCTTCTCAAAGCTGGTTGAACTTTGAGCCTTCTACTAAAGCCCTATAAATTATGTTGCCCGCAGAGCACAAGTTTCAGCACTGCATAGGAGCCTTTCCATCTCACTATGTTTAACGTTCTACTTGAGTTTTTTCTGTAATAGTCATCACAGAGATTGATACTTTGCCTGAAAAACAAAAGAAAATTTCCAAAATGTTCATTGCTGAATAGATTACAGATGAGGCTTAGAATCATTCTCTTGTTAGGTCATCTCACTTTTTTTTTCCTGAGGACATATTCCACATTTTATTTACATTTTAAGACTTTAATCTCAAAATCACATAGTCATATATCTATTTCCTTTTTATTCATTTTTTTAAACTTAAATGCATGGTTTATTAAACAAAGACTATAAACAAATATTTACTATGTCTGTTACATGTAACACATGGGAATAGCGTTTAAGAGAATTTCATTAACACTCCCAAAATTTTTTATTATAAATACAAGTATCAAAATAATCCTGAATGTATTTTTTATATTACTGGTAGTCAGCAACCACCCTGTCAAAAACTATCACAATTTGTGACAATATTCATTATACCTAGTACTTGAACAATTTCAACTACACCTCTTTCACCCAGCAAGATGGATATAGCCTGCCATGTCTGGGTTTTCTTCCTGAGATTTTATTTTTCAGAAACACACGAGTTTCCACTGCCATCTGAAACTTCTTGCTATGACTTCCATTTGTAAATCTGAATTCTATTTCGAGTTACTCCAGATTCATGTTTAAATGACAGTGCCTTAAGAGCAATGAAAATTGTGTTGCATTTCTCCTCCTGTTACCTGAAAACATAATGGGTATACATATATTAATATATTATTACAAGTGTCCGGGTCGTGTTTACCAGCTGGAATTATTTTATTTAATGTGTGGGTATTTTGCATTGTGATATTTACTCAAGAGAGTAATATAAGAAGGTTGTTGATTTAAAACATGTTTGAGATTCACTAAAATCAATTGTTGTATATTTGTCCTTCTGGTGGCAGTAGAAGCTTCATATTTTCTTTGGACATTATTAGACGTCTTAGCTCTTTTTGTTTTTTAAGATAGAGGGACAGTGATAGAGAAACAAAAAGAGAGAATTTTTATTTAGTTTTCACGTGGCCTTTGTTGCTCCGACATTTCGCTGCGTACATGGTCCTGGGGTTCTAACCCATGTCTCTGTGCATGCCAGGCAAGTGCTGTAACTGCCAAGCCACTGCTCCAGCCCGAAGATCTTAGCTCTTGAAGTACAATTTTAATACTATATGAATTTTTCATCTTTGCCAACACTTGTAATGCTCTGTGCAACCAACACTGCACTGGAATTCTTTATTCCATCCATACTAATTTTTGTTACAAATCTAACTGATGGAAGAGATTCTGGATATTTAGGTCCACATTCTACTTTCAGGCTATATTGTCTGTTTATATAATTTGTCCTTGGCAACCCAATAATCATGCCTCTCTACCTTGTAAGTGTCAGACCTTCATCATATTCAAGCTCCCAGTTAACCATACCATCTCCTATGCCGTTTTGTACCTCAAGTTCTTCCAACAAATGAAAATTAGAAGGAACTTTAATTCTCATGGAGACTGCATCTTCTCCTGCAGCTCCTTACAGCATCTTATATATCCCAATTTAGGGTAATGATTCTTAACCAAGGGTGGTTCTCCTCCCCAGGGACACCAACACTGTCTGGAGACTTATTTTGCTGTCAAATTTGGGGTGGGTTCAGTGCTTGTAGACTCTGGGGATAGGTCCAGAGAAGGTGCTAAGCATCTTATAATGCACAGCGCAGTCAACCACAGCCAAGGATGTGACACTCAAGATGTCACCAGTGGTAAGTTGAAGAAACTCTGATTTAGAGGAAGATGCTGGTTACTATACAACACTATCATTAGAAAACACTCAAAACCAAAGGATTTAAAAATTCTGCTTCAGACATGAAATTTATCTAAAGGAAATTTAGTGTTTAAGTTTCCTTTTAACCAATAGTGAACTAAAGTTGAACATTGAAATCATGCATTTAAAAGCAGGTTTTTAGCATTTAAAGAAATTTTAACATTCTTGAAACTCTAACATATTTCTATTCTAGTTAGCACATCTCTATAATTAACTCCAATTTCCCCCCAAATATACAATGAGATTGACACTAATAGTATGACTTATTTGAGCTGATTAAATTGTCTCCTAATTATGAAAAGTCCAAAAATAGAACTGAAAATGCATTTTGCATAAAGATTTTTTAAAATGACAAAATGTTTTCTAGTTCAATTTAAAGATTATTATTTTCCTTTTCATTGCATAGGTATATTTGAACTTTCAAAATTATGTGTATTAATGTATATTAGCATTTGACCTTTATTAAAATAATCCTGCATGTCATATATGAAAGATGTAAGTTCCATTATTGACATCAATCTTCACATATCCAACTAAAAGCGCAAACAGTCATTAAACATGTTTTCATTGGTGACAACTCCTTGAATTTTGAAAACTGAAATTTGGTCCAGTTTAAAGATGTTGGAATTATGAAATCTGAAATTTGCATCAACACAAAAAAGGGAAATAATATTTGAAACTACATCTTATATTTAATCCTGAAGAAAGTAATGCTCATTTAACAACAAGGACAGTTATGCTGAAATTTTAATCAAAGTGAACAATGGCAAGGAAAGATATCTGAGACTAAGAACTCTTCTCCAGAATGTAATCCTGATCACACATCATTCCTCAGGGTAGTTATTGCATTTTTCTATAAATGAACAAATCTGGCAAGTTACACTTATCTAGTACAACAGTGAATTGAAAATGAAGACCCTTAATGCAGCACCTGAAGGAGTCTCATTAAAAGATCATGCGCATTCTTGTGTGTATGTATCTTAGCTATTTCTTGTTTGTCTTCAAAAAAGAAGAGCTAATCAGGCAGGATAGGGGAATAGAGACTGGACTTTTGGGGAAAAAAAAGACAATGAGAAAGAAAATGGTCTCAATATCCACATTTACATTCTGTTCATCAATCTTTTGTTGTTTGTTTGTTTAAAGAGTGGGTAGGGGCAGGGGCAGTGGCTTAGCAGTTGTGGCGCTTGCCTGGCATGCAGCAGTGCGTAAGTTCAAACCCCACCACCATGTACACAGCGAAGCCTCGGATCAGTGAAAGCCACATGAAAAACTAAATAAAAATTGTTTCTCTCTCTCTCTCTCTCTCTCTCACTGTCCCTCTCTCTTTAAAAAAAATAAAAAAATAGAGTGGAACAGTGGGAAAGAGAAAGACAATCAATTTCATTAAGTTTTTCATGTGGCTTTTGTTGCTCCAACACTTCATTGTGTATCTGGTGCTGGAGTTCAAACTCTCATTCTCATGCATGCCAGGCAAGAGCTGTAACTGCTGATAAAGTACCCCAGCCCCTGTTCATCACTCTTGTACTGAGTCCTTTGGGTGTGTGAAGGAAGAGGGACGTTCATTATAGCTTTTAGCTATGTCATATGGTTAAGAACTTCTTACACAGATGCCATTTTACCTGTGGGTCATTACTTATGGATACTGTGTACTTGGAGGACTTTAATCTCAGGAAAATGTGGAAAGTTCAGAACAATAATAAAATTGATTTGGTTTTAACCATCATCAAGCAATAGTGATTCTGAGTGATGCTATGGGTAAAATATTTTTCCCTTGGGGACAGACTGTTCAGCATTTTCTGTGGCAGGCTACTCATGGACAGTTTCCTCAGATTAGGTCAGGTCCTCTTTCATCCCCCTACCTTATAACCATAGCTTTGTCTTAATGCTTCCCACAATTCAAATAAATAATAATTTGACTAATCACATGACACCTTTTTCCCTTCTAGCTTTCGATCTTCAAGAAAGCAACGCATTTGCCATATATTCTGGTATATCTGATATGGCTCATTATCCGAGACTTACATATGTAGAACATCAGTGAATACTTATGAGTTGCATGTGCAAATGATAAATTAATGCAGAATGGATAAATGAGTGAATGAATAAAACATACGGCCTAACTTAAACATTCTTGAAATTTTTCAAGAATTGTGTCTAGATTTTGAAACCTTGAGTCATAACTTTGATTTATGGCAGCATTTCTAATGGATTGGATCACTCATTCCCATTTAAACCTTTATGTAGCAAAGACACTGCCAGATGAACTTGATCAAGTGATATTCAGTAATAACAGCAATCTATACATTTCCCTGCATTGAAGGTGAAGAAATAATTTGACCACCACCTTTTTCAATTCTTGCGTTAAAGATGTCAAAGTGAAATTAACAATATTACTTGATAAACACAATACCATGGTTCTTTGAATTTATTTTACAGAACTCTTATTATTTTTCTAAATGATTTAGGACTTGCAATTATAGTAATTGTAGAGCTACTGCTGCTACATTTACCACCTTGCTGAATTAAGATCGGCTATAATCTCAGCTGCTCAGGTATTGTCAAGTCACAGAAACTGATTATATATATAACTGGAAGTCCTGAAGCATGTAAGATAAAAAGTTTAATAGTACTCTCTATAGAATCCATATAGAAATGGTCATTTCTATCTCTTTGAAAAGGTTTCCGTGGTTGTTTTCTCTGTGTTTTGCTTTGTGTATTTATTTCTGTGGCTTTGCCCACTGGCTGATTGTCTTTAAACTTGCTGAATTGTTGTGCCATTTTCCAGTCACCTTGCATCAATATTCACAGGAACATAACCTCTAGAAGACTGGAAACCAGTTTCCGTTCAAGTTTTGTTGGTCAGATTTGGGTCACGTATCCATCCCTAAGCCAATCTCTAGCAGGAAGAAAGTGTTGTTGTGACTAGTCTAAGTCATCTGCCCCTAAACCAGGTGGCATATGAAAAATTCCAGAGAAAGCAGTGCTTAATTTAACAGGATACCTTAACATTTATTCTGCCACTCTAACTAACTTGCAAAACTTTCTTATAGAACAAATTACAGACAGGAGCTTGGAGACCATAATTCATACATTACTAATCAATGATGTGTCTTTATTTGAATTTGGTTTCTAAATTTTAGAAAAACATTGTTTTTTATTTTATTTATTTTTTTATTGAGAAATATATTTGTTGAACAATCATACAAGCTTTTAACAAAATAATGTAATATGTATATAGATTCTGAAGATTAGATTTACCCCCAAGAATGCCTCCCCAATTACCCACCCGTATCCCTCCCCTCCCATTCTCAAAACATCTCTAAAAATGCATTAGGCTGTATAACATTACACCTTATCCAGGTTTCACACATGATAATAGACCTCCTTTCTCAATGGCCAGGGTCTATTTCCAGCCTCCACAGATGAGTGAAGACATTTGGCCCTTGATTCTCTGGGTTATGCTGATTTCACTCAACATAATTTCTTTCATAGCCATTCATTACCTTCAAAGGCTGCAATATCATTGTTTCTAATTGCTGTGTAAAATTCCATGGTATATATGTACCACAGTTTTTGGATCCATTCATCCATTGAGGGACATCTGGGTAGTTTCCATAATTTAGCTATTGTAAATTAAGCTGCTATGAACATAGATATTGATTGCTGTATCGTTATAATGTGCTGATTCTAAATCCCCTGGAAAAATACCTAGGAGAGGAATAGCAGGATCATATGGTGGGCTCATTCTTATTCCCACAGTTTAATCAATGTTCTGAGGTTAATATGAGGCAGGTTTATCATAAGATTGTGAATATACCTGAAGAACATAAATAACTTGGAAGCCTTTATGCATTTTTTAAAAAAGTATCTGTCATTTTAAAAACAACCGTTGAACCATTTCTTTCTATTTTTGATGGGCTTTAATCTCTTCAATTGTGAAATGTTTTTAAAGGTTTTCATAATTCTTTCATATTCAGTTTTTATAAAAATAATGTTTATTATTTTAGAAAGAACTTTTAGAGTGAGGCCACTCGTGTCTGATGCATGCTCTGAGCCTTTCTTGTCTACTTAATTCATCCACTGTATGGCAAAGGCTCTCCTACTGAATAGGAGGCTTCACATTTCAATAGTGGAGAATTTATTATTCTTTTCTTAAAAGCCCCAATTTATCTTGTATTTAAAAAAATTATCTGACTTGAAAAATTAAATGGAAATTCATTTTGTATTTTGCAGTTGTATGATGTTGGAAATCTCCACTAATGCATACCTGCGTGTATCATATTCCTGCATTGGTACTTATCAAAGCAAACAGTCACTGCTCAGTGCAAAACCATTAGCCAGTAGGCCTAGTGCAAGATGGAATAGTGCTGTTCTCTGGAGTACCAAAAGTATGCAGAAGTCTAAAATATCCCAAGATCGTAGCATGTTAGAGGTACTATTATATTTATCTCCTCTCTTCCTGGTTCTCAGCAGTGGAGAAGACATAGCTTTCCAAGTGGGTGAAAGGATTGTCCTTACTAATGAATGTAGGTCAAGGTCTGGCAATTCTCCACATTTGTGGATGATATTTCTTTTATTTCCATGAATCACACTATTTGTAAACAGCTCAGAACTCAAGCACACACCATGTACTTGATCTGCATCCAAAGAAACTGAGAAAGAAAGCCCTGCACAGGATCAGCCCTGCCTGGTGAGTCTATTGTAAGGGAAACAGAGTCCAAGAAGAGTGTGGCCAAGGGAAGTGGGTCAAGGCTTGGCTCCAGGAGACACAGAAACTCCATGCCAGAAACAAAATGTAGACCCCAAAGGCAGGTCCCCAGTGAGCCACCTCCTCCAGCCACACCTTAGCTGCCTTCAGTTGCCAGTTATTCCTCATCAGGGGATTAACTCACTGACTGGGCTAAGGCTCTCCTAACCCAATCATTCACATCCCACTTTGCACTGTCTCACACACGAGCTTTTGGTTGACACCTCTCATCCAAACCATAACACTCAAGCATCTCATTTAGTAAAAAGTCACCATTATTTTGGTCAATGTAGGATAAGAAACAAAGTGAATTTTATCACAAATTATTTTCCTCCATTATTATGAATGATTCCTCCTTTTTTTGAGAAAGAGAGACAGTGAGAGAGTGAGAAAGAGAGAATCAATTTTATTTAGTTTTTCACATGGCTTTTGTTGCTAAAACACTTCCATTGTGTATGTGGGGCTGGGGTTTGAACCCACATTCTTGCACATGCCAGGCAATTGCTGTACCCTCTGAACCACTACTCAAGCCCCTGTCTATCCACTAAACTCTACCCTGCTTTTTGGCTACAAATTCTCACTTGTTCCAGATGATCTTAGAGTTGAGCCCAATCCATCTTCCTTGCTGCGAAATCCCTTAACCGTGATCCCTACACCTAGCACAATGGTCCTGAATAAAGTCTTCCTTTCCTTTTTTAACAATTAGCATTCATGTTTTTTTTCTTTTGAACATTGAAGTAGTGCCATAGAACAATAGAAAGTTGGACCTGAAGGAGAATAAAAATTAGCACATTTGATTATATTACTTAAAATGAGACAGATTGGTCTCAAAAAGTTTAAATACCTTGCCTAATGTCATGACAGCAGAAAAATATCAACACTCCCTGCTAAGCTGGTACTGTATCCACTCTTTATTCCTATTGAGCTTAGATTTTAACACTGAAAAAAAAAAACACATAGTCTGAATAAAAATGACTTTTAACAGAGAAATCACATACTTCTCTGCTATGTCTTGAAATATTGCAAAGTGTATAATAGGTTTTGGAAGCTTTTATGTTTTGTGATAATTGACATATTGTGTTTTTTCAGAGCTTTCTAAAGTACTACATAACCACAGTGTTTCATTCCTTGAATTAGATTACATGATGTTTTTTAAAAGTTCCTAATATTTTTACATATATATGATTTTCTCAGTGAGAAATTGCTTACATTATTTTCTTTCCCAGAAAATAATCTTCGACTTTGATCTGGTATCAGATGAACATTTCTGTTGGAAGTTATTGCATCAAGCTATGTGGCAATAATGACAGAATCTGCAAATGGAAACATCAATCTCCTAATAAATCTGATTGCAGAATAAAGCTGAATTATTACATTTCTAGAAGATGTATTTAGAGTTTGCTATTCCACATCAAGTGCAGTCAGTTCTCAGGATGCAAAATTTTAGGGATACTAGGTATTGGATCACAAAAACAACATGGAACACCAGAAAATTTGGAAAACCAAGTTCTATGATGTAGAGGTCATGTTATAATTTGTGCTCGTCCGATGTTCAAAGAGGGCCTCTGTGTGCTTCATGTTTTCATGAAACACAGAAATAAAGGAAATACATCTAAAGGAGTGTGAGTATGGTGAATACAATTATATTGAATGGAGAATAATTTTGCTGTGGAAAAGATACATGAGAACTAGACAGTTGCATTCCAAAATTTGAAGGGCCAATGTGTATAAAACAGATTAGGCTTAGTATAATCTAGAGAGCAGTGCTAAGGAAAAGAGTGGACATTGAAAGGAGGCAGATTTTTTCTCTGTATGAGCAATTATTTTATAGCATGAAATATTACAATAACAAGGCTCACTTTGTAGATGTCAAACTCCTAGTCCCTCTAGCTTTCCTGAGCTGGAGACCTGCATCAGATGGAAAAGTTGATTCTGCAATATTTTCAGAACACCCAATAGAGCTTTCACAGTGTGTTCTATATTAGCTGTTTCAGAAAGATGAAGAACCATCCTAAAAAAAATAATATTTCATGAAAGATGGAGAGGAGATAAAAGCTTACTTTTATATTTCATTCCTTCACACATAACCTAGCGCTTATACGCTTCCCAGGGACTTAAACAGAAACAAATTAATCTAAATGTTTACTCCCTGTAGTATCTAAGCATAAATATAAAATGATCAAAGTAAAATGAAAGACAAATTTGGAAGGGACAGAGCTAGCAATGTCGTTTGAACAGGCAGTGCCAGGAAGTGAAGATGCAGATTAGAACAGCAGGAGATATACTCTACCTGACTCACCTTCATTCTATCTCCTTAATCTTTCTTTAGGCAGTCATTCCAGAAGAGGATCCCGTAGCGGTACCTCTTTCAGCAGAAGCTGGGTGCCACAGTGCATATCCACTGTGAAACCTGAATGAAAGGAACACATACATACTCTGTACACTTATTCCAGGACATAAAGCTCTCCTATGCCCTTGAGTGACAAATGGAGCCTGGCTAATTATAGGAATTGTTTCCTATAATGAGAATGGCTATAATTTGGGCCTGTCATTTTCTCTTGAATAAGTTTATTTTCTGTTATGATTTCGATCTTAACAGCCCCCCAAAGGCCAGGTGTTTAAGGATCGATCTCTGGCTTGTGGTGCTGGTTGGGGTTGGTGTTTCCTTTAGGAGATGAGGCTTAGAGAAATGAAGCTAGGTTATTTGGGATGTAACTTGAAGAGAATGTTGTCACGCTAGCTGCCGGTTTTCTCTCTCTCCATGTGTGACTCCCAGCCCTGAGTTTGGCTTTGCACCACTCCTGATATTTGTCTTCAGAATGGGCCCTAAACAGTGGAGTCAAGTGAACATGTGATGAAAACTCTGAAACCACAAACCAAAAAGAAAACCCTTTTTCTCCTTTAATGTGAGTTTCTAGGTGTTTTGTCATAGTAAAGAAAGCTAACTAGCAAAGTCATAACTTAAAAATGAGAGCAATAAAAAATATTGCGTAGTATTGTTATGTGGACTAAATATAATACAATATAAAAGTGTTTAACAGAGAGCTTCCCACATGTTGAGGACAAAGTAATATTTACCTATAGTGTGACTTTTGCTATGAATAACTAAAAATATTTTAAAATTTTAGATAATCCTTATGAAATAATATTTTTACCCAAATATGGATGTTTTTCTTCCAAATAAATTATATATTTTTAATAAAGGTTATCCATACCTGATTTAGAAGTTTGCATACTTAATGGGCAGCTTTGTTATTCAGAGTTTTTCTACTTTTCCAATTTGATGGCTCTGCTATGATTTGGTCATCAGAGAAATTACAGAAATACTAAAAGTATGTGAGTAAAAGTAGAGTTCTGTGTTATTCTCTGAAGTTAATTCATTGTTCAACATGCTTTGGGTATGGTTATAAAATAGGCTACAAATTATTATATACACATTATAATTAAGTTCATTCACATTTTTCATCTTATCCAAAAGGAATAGTAAGATATTTTAAGAAACGTTCCACACCATTGTACATTGAGCCATTAATTTTTATGGCCTGTTTTTAAAGAAGCTGGGATAATTTGTATAATCCCTGTTTATTTCCCTTTACAACTGCTAGTGCCCAGGTTAAAAACTCATTGGAAAATATAGTCAGAGGACAAGGGCTCCACAGTTTCTTTAGGACTATATTTATGCAGTTTTCATAACCATTTGTTGGAAAAAAGAAAGACCTGTAAACGTTTCCTTTTAAGAAGATCTAATTTGTTCCCTTGCCTCTTCAGACCTATTTACCGGATTTGTATTTCTCCAGAGAAATTGCAGGCCAATTTCTACTCGCTCAGGTCTGGAATCTTCCTCTTCCATTATCACTGTGCCAGGGCCCCCTAGGAACTGCTGAGGAGGGAAAAGGCTTCAGTTGGATTCCTTTTCTTTTCCTTTCTGCTACTTTTGTTTCTCCTAGCCCTGCCTGCTCATCAAAATTTCTGACCTTTTCTTGGAAGGCCAGGGCACAGAAAAGAAGGGACAGAGGGTATTGAAGGTTCCCAGTTGACTCCCACAGATAAGCCCAAGACATATTCTCTGGTCCTGGCAGAGCTGCCTCTATCTGCTCATTTGCTTCTGCGAGGCCTTTGTGGAGCTGCCCTTATCTTTGATGCCTTCGATGGCGGCTCCATTGAAGCAGGTTTTTGTGTCAACCACAGCAGCGGCATTGTCTATTTTTAGCCTTAATAATCCATCAATATTTTGTTGTGTTTATACACCTTTATAGTGGCTGATCAAAAATACATAAGGTGTGAGATGAATTCCAAGACTGAATAAGGATCTATGTTTCCAAACTGAGTCAACCAATTCCCCAACATAGTAAATTTTTAAAAATTAAATATTTAGAACTAAGAAATGAATTTCTAATTTATAACCTCAATATTTAAGAAAATATTATAAATGTTTTTATATTGAAATGCCATGCCACCTACCAAAAAATAGTAAAAGTAGTATTAGGTGTGTTCAGCATCCCTAGAGTATATGGTTAAATGGTGCAGATCTCAGATGAAAGGAGATGTGGTTGCCTCTCTGAAAATGCTGCACACTTTTTACAGGAACAAGAAAGCAAGCTGGTATGAAACTGTTTTGTTCTGTACTGAGATACAGAAGTTCAGTTTTTGTAGGTATTATTACTATATTAGGGTTAGCAAGAATGTGGTTTTTTCGTAATTTTTTTCTTGTCTACTTCTCTGAGCTTTGAAGTGTCAGCAGCAACAGTCCCATGATCTGCTTCCCTGGAGTTTGGGCTTCAGCTTTGGGTGTCCTCTCTTCCACATCAGCTGCAATAGCTCCTGGCATAGACCTGCCTGGATCCACAGGAGTGTGATGGGAGGACAGTGCTCCCACAGTGGACCAATTCTGAGTCGAACTCATCCAAACTGCTCATTCAACTCCTGTTGCCTTCCCAACAATGTGTACTTACTCAAACTCATTCTATTAGATTTCTTCTTGCTTGCTGTAAATGGAATTTCCCGTTTTAACTTTGATCAGTGCACTCCATTTATATAATTTTGAACTTTCACAATAAACATAAAACATAATTTAAAAGAATATAAAATATTAGTATAGCATAACAGAATATCAATGCTTGTGAAGACAGAAAAGGAAAGTAGAATGGGAAGATTGAAAGGTAGAAAATGTGAGTACAGGGAAAAATATAGAATATGTTAGGGTAGTACAATTTCTTAATAATAATTCCCAGATTTCAGGTTTTCACATAATGAAAGATCCCTTTAGCTTCAAGTCACCAGCCAATATTGGTATAGATGGTATAAACAGCTGCTTTCTATAGTTAATCAGAGCCCTTGCCCATTTCCCTAATTGGACTTCCCCCAGTATCCTCAGTAGGTGGAACAACTGTCCTAACATGCTCTGGGGAACCATAGCCATTGATCACACCTGTCATCAGAATCCTCTCCACCCAAGCAGGTGGACAGAGAAGGAGAAGAAGACCCACGTAAGGATGGCTTGCACAGGCCAAGTCCTGGAGTGCCAGGCAGTATTTCTGTTACCATTTCACCATATCTAACTCAGTCACAAGGTTCCACTTGCTTGCAAGAAAAGTTTAAAAATATAACCTAGTGGAAGAATAAGGAAATGAGAATATTTGAAACAGTCTCTGGAAAGTCCATTCCTTTATTCATCAAAATTGAGTTCACAGTTTCCTTATATATAGAACATGCACATCCTTCCTCCAGGGATTGAATTCAAAGTCCCTTCAAATCTTCTCATCTAGGAAAATGTCCACTATTTCTGGATGATAGATATCAGGTCATAATACAGTCCCTTGGCAATCTGTGGACAAAAAGACAAGTCACAGTCACGTGCTTTGTCATAAAAACATAAATCATGCAGTGAAAGGATAATAATAACATAATTTTGCAGTTGATAGGGAAAAGAACAAGACATACAAAAGTGATTTGTCCACCGTATGTAATAACTTCCTTAGGCAGGAGTCCTAGGAGCTCCCTACAAAATGAAATTAAAAGATAAGAGAAAGAAAGGGGGCAAGAGGAAAAGAGAGAGGGAGGGAGAGAAAGTCAATTTTATTTATTTTTTCATCTAGTTTTTGTTTTTCTTACACTTATCTCTATAGGTGGTGCTGAGGATAGAACATGTACACTCTCACATGCCAGGCAAGCACTTTAGTGCTGATCCATCTTTCTAGCCCCTGTTTGCTTTTTAATACATTGAATTAATTAGTTATCAAGGGCTGCTGTAGTACAGTACACAAACCAGGGACTTAGACAGTAGACATGCATTACTTCTCAGAGGACAAAGTCTAAGGTCAAGGTGTTGGCAGGGTTGTGGATGCCTTAGGGCTGTGAGGGAGAGGGTGTTCCACGCCTCTACCTGGACTTCTGGCAATCATGGATCTGTCTTGGCTTCTAGATTTCTGCCTTTCTCTTCACACGGGTGGAATTCCCCATCACTCCTCTTTCTGTATGGCTCCTTTTGCAGTTTTTCTGTTTTTACAGGAATACAAGTTGTGTTAAGTTAGACCTTCTCTTCCTCCAATCAGGCTTCATCATTACTCAACTATGTGATGACTTATTTCCAAACAGGGTCACATTCTTAGAAATTGGTGATGGAGTAAACTGAAACCTGGGGAGACGTAAAGAACAAAGGCCGGTTTTGAACTCATGTTTATAACTCTGGATTTGCATTTAGTTCAAAATATTAAGATTCTAGGCTCTATTCTAGAACTTCCAGCTTTTGCCTGTGTGTCAATATCCACTGCTAAATGTTCTTCCACACATTATATAACCTCTTGTTATATTTTGGATCTGAATGGCCCCCAAGGCTCATGTTTTGAGGTCTTGCTCCTCAGGGCTGCAATGCTCAGTGATGGAACTCCTGGGAAGGGATAGGATGATGAAGATGCTGACCTTATCAGTGGGTTAATTTGCTGCTGGGGTGGTGGAAGCTGTAGGAGTGGAGCCTGTTTGGAGGAAGCAGGTCACTGTGGGCAAGCCCTGGAAGTATACACTCTCCCTCTGCTTTCCAGCTGCCCTGTCCTAAGCTGTATTTCCCTGCCATGCTCTTCCACCATGGTGTTCTGCCTCTCAGGCCCAGAGCAATGGAGCCAACCGACCATGGATGTAGCAAAATGAATCTCTCCTCCTTTAAGTTGTTTTTCTCAGGTATTTGGTAACAGTAATGAAACGATGACTATCAGAGTTTGCAAGCCTGTTAAGCCTGTTTTTGTCTCTGCTCTAAGAATCCTAGAACCAAGCTCACAGTCGGATTGAGGTAGAGAAGCCACTCTTCTCATTGAATCTTCTCCACCATTGGGTTTTAACAGACTTTGCTGCTCTAATGTGATTGTCCCATCCTGCTCTTGCAGAAAGAGTCAACTTTACAGATCCTTCAGCATCTTAGTTTTCTCAGTCTATTTTCCACTTGCAAGTCAGTCAACCCTCTACCTGGGTTTATTTCTTTCTGATGACCTATTACTAAAGTTGGTTTTTCATAACCATCGCACCA